>OZ026616.1:50082515-50119515 GCA_964020975.1 Hermodice carunculata | reverse complement strand
AGAAAGAAAGAAAGAAAGAAAGAAAGAAAGAAAGAAAGAAAGAAAGAAAGAAAGAAAGAAAGATACTTGCTGTATACACCGCAAGCACTTGCTGGGATGCCTTTAGATAACGAGAGAAAGACAAATATTGCCAATTGAAGAAGGGGATCAGAGCAAAACTGGAGAACATGTATGCAGTGATAGTGCCAGTAGTCTCTTTCAAAGGTCGGCTCTTCCTTTGCGGTAAATGTCCTACATGGGAAGCGTCGCGCAAGCATTCGAATTAATAATTAGCAATATTCGCCCTCCCCAACCCCTTTTCTAATTTTTTAACCCTCTCCCCCGCCATGGAAGTTAAAATTGCAATATGGTTACTCTGATCTCACCTATTCGAATCAGCAATTTGGGGGTGGGGAGGTGGGCGTGGCAGGGTTCTGAAAAGCCACGCGGTGAGACGACCATTTTGTAAGCATTGAACAGATTGGCGATCATCTGTAATCACAAGTCACTTTTGGCCATAGTACATAATTTCTCTATCATACAAATGATGAGACAACAAAAATTACATGAACGATGCTGGGACCTCTGTGATCTCAGTCCGCCGTGACAATGAATACTTGCCTCAAGGGCTACCTAACTTCACGGGGTAAAAACAACAAAGCTCTTTTGCCTTACAGGGAAAGTGACGCTTCAATTGTATTGTCTTTAGCATATAATGGCCACAGTTATTTGGGCCGTCGAAGGAGTCATATTGTGCCTCTTCTTGTTCGTCTTCTCGTCCTGTAGCGTGGCAGTCATCTGAAGATTATAAGGCATAACGGATGAAAAAAAAACAACTACACATATATGACTGATCTTGCCTCTCGTCTTTGTCTTTCCTTGTAACGAAAACTGACTTGGCTGATTTTATATTGTGAATCTAGCGGATCGCTTTAATATCAATGAGTTTTGACAAACAAGTACAACGATAACAGTAGCGTTTATATGAATATTTGACATATGTAATATATACTCTCTCTATATATACGAAAAGGCTGTGTGAACAACCTATGCTCAGTTCACCTCAACATTTATTACACATGAACAGTGCAATCCATGTAGGTGACCATGTGACTTTGCGATGGGTCAAAGTCACACATGCACTAGCTCAGTCTGTGCCTCAGCTCAGTCTGTGGACAATCGCCATGTGAAACGTCAAGTTCCTAGCTCTAATGGTTCTCATGTTGTCACGTGAAGAACAAATGCCAAGTGGTTTTTGGGACTACGGAAAAAGGTCAAGATCACTTACATACTGTCTAATTCTGGTCTTCCTTCATGAGGCTAATATCGAGAATTACTGAGATATCATATGATATGTCAGATTTGCTGCTATTTCCACTGTAAAGTAATAATGCATACATGTGCATATTGTTTTACCGTTTTTCATTGTTTCGATAATTTGCTAAAAAAATGAAAATGTCAGAACTGTGAAGTAATGATGAGGTCCAAGTTCATGTACATATTCACTAAGTTTGAAGAGGATTAAATTAATGTTAATAAAATCAAAAATGCAATATTACACCCCCACCCCCACCCCCCATACACACATATATGCAGCAAACGAATCGCAGCGCCACCTTTTAAACAAATTGTGGGATTCCTAGATGTGTCTATTCAATCTGGGCGGAATTGGTAAGGTACATTCACATCAAGTATGCAATGAATCTGGTTTGCGGGTTTGGAGCTCTGAAAAGAAGTCAGAAATAGCAAAAATTGACAGAACGGATAAAAAGAACAACATAGCAGTGTGGCCTACTTGCCAAATTGAGGTCTTTGAGTTTGGTTTTGTTGTGCTCTGAGCTGTATTCTCCGACTGCTAGTTATAATAAAGATAGAGTGTGTTGATAAGGTTCCAGATTCATAAACAACACAAAAACAATGAAGGCATACTTTCTCTTTTTGCTGTAAACTCAACTGACCGACAAATCAGGAAAGCTAAAAAGTAATAGGCCAACCAAGTCTCTTTTAATTTTTGGCAGAAATAATAAGATTTGGGTTTTGAGTGGTTAGGCCTATACATTTTGGAAACACTGTATTCTGTAGATAATGAGGAATAGGTCAAAGATTGAGAGGACCGATTTAAAACCACCAGTTGCCTGGGTGACTGGCTGTCTCAAGGCAGGAGTGAACTTTGTTTCTTCATATTGGTATTTGAAAACGAATGTTGATGCTTTGATAATTCTGGAATATCTTTGCTGTGATTACACGTTTTGACCTTATGAATATTGGTCATGTGTATCTGTACTGTTTGATAAATTCTCCACTGGCTATGTTGTGCTGTGTTCTCCGACTTACAGTTATAATGGAGGTACAGTGTGTTTATAATGTTCCGGATTCATAAATATCACAAAAAAAAAAAAAAAAAAAAAAAAAACGATGTAGGCCCATTTTCTTCTTTGCTGTAAGCTCAGCTGACCGACAAGTCAGGAGAACTAAAAAGTGACAGGCCTAGCAATTTTTTTTTTTTTTTTTAATTTTTGGCAGAAGAAATAAAATTTGGGTTTTGAGTGGTTAGGCTTATACATTTTGGAAACACTATAGTTTGTTGTTAATGAAGAATATTGCAAAGTGTGAGAGGACCGGTTTTAAACCACCAGTTGCCTTTTATGGGTGACTGCCTGTTTCAAGTCAGGATTGAAATTTGTTTCTTCACATTGGTATTGGCAGATGAATGTTGATGCTTTAGTAGCTCTGAAATCTCCCTGCTGTCATTGCAGGGTTTGGAATTTTTGAATATAGGTCATGTTTTTCTGTAGGCCTACTATCTGAATCCCCTGAAGTCTGTATGCAGTGTCGAAGCCACTTAATTACCGGTCTTCGTAAAGAACATTTTGAAATAATAAAAACGGCAAAAAGAAAGGAGGAAAAAAAAGCCCCCCCCCCCCCAAAAAAAAGCTGGTCATTTGAAAAAAAATGGTAGGGACTCACCTAAGGTATATCTCCTCTGGGTTTGATTTGCATATGGCAAACGACTTTGGAGAGTCTAAAATGCGAAATAATTGACTAGTCAAGGACGTACGGACGGGCGACGAAGACCCACCCTATGAGCTGAAAAAACGTGTGGCGGATGCGGCTCTACACAACATGTCATAAATATACTGTATTTTTTTTTAGATGATGGTGACGCTTCCCGTATATATTTTTAATTGTTCCATAATAATATTACAATCATTGTGGTCACAGGGTACTAACTCAAAGGCTGTTTCATCATATGCTTTGTCATTGTGAACATTAGTCCCACAAATATAAATTCTTGCAGTAATTGACGTAAAATCTCCTCTCTGCTTTTTCGCTCGTAGCAACGTACCCACTCAATAATAAAAAGTCCAGGCCGCATAGTATGACATTTCAAACATGCATCTCAATACCTTCTGTGTCCATGCCATGATGTTTTTCATATTTAAGTTTGAGGTATTGATATTTGTTGTTTTGTTTTTTTTTCCCAAAAGTAGTTTTACTTAAAGTGGGGCAGTGAGGACATTGATCCCACATTTGAATCTGTGTCTATACATTACCACAGTGTTAGCACATGTGCTGAGAATCCGATGTAATGTTCAGCGGATAAATTGATAGCAATAAAACCCATTTATTACACGCAACTAACTCAACAGAAATTCTTGCCACGAAGGGGGAAGGGGGGGGGGGGGGGGCTTTTCTCTGTTTTTCAACGCTGGTTCCACACCTTAACAAATGCGCCAATGTTTAGTTTTCTGATCCGAGATTATATTCGATGTCACTGTGATAGGGAAAACGAGTTAGAAACTGCTTCACATTCGGCACTTTGTAGCTTGTTGTGTTTTGTACATTTTGAAGCCGCGTCATACTCTATAAAGTGCAGTTCGTTATGACATGTTACACTCCATGATGTTGTTCCTATACAAAGTTGTCATATAGCACTCTCACTTTCTTAGAAATCTCATATTAAAAACACTGATTCCCATGGTTATATCTTTTAGGGAGACTTTTGTCTTGTTAGACATTTCTTTCCTCTCGGGCCTTTTCATGTTCATGCATTGTCGGCGTAAGATCAATCGCAAGGAAACCAAAGAGTTTTGAGGTGGCTTCGTTTGCAAAATCCAACATATAGTTAGATTTGTGAGCATGGATGCATTGCTTCTTATTCTTAATTTAGCGTTCATTGACAGGCACATTAAACAACTCCAGATAATGGGTATTCCTCTTTATTGTGACTTCATGTAGCTAATATATACATTCTATATGTGTGCAATGACCCTCAAGTTACAATAATTGTTTCCTTTGGAAAATACATATGATTTTTTACCTTTGCCATTATCAGTCACGAAGCCATTAATCAGCGACATGTCTGACTGTCACGTCTGGAAAACTGTCCCTCTCCGCATTTAACAGCATGTCCTCACTTCTGTGGATATCATGTACTGCATCAAATATACTGGGCTTGCCATACATGGCAATATATATATATATATATATATATATATATATATATATATATATATATATATATATATATATATATATATATATATATATATATATATATATATATATATATATATATATATATAAATATGTTGACAAATACAGTTTTTTATAACCAGTTTTTGCTGCTTTAATCATGGCGAAAGTGTGTTCAGAGGGGAATCTATTTTTTTTTATTATCATGGAAAGGTATCTACGTTTGCAAACAAAAATCTGCCCTAACTGTATTTAGTATCATTTTATCACTTGGCATGAGTAGATTGGATTACACTATACATCAGCATGCGGATCTGCAATTTGTCTAAAGATTCTTTTTTTCCGGTATACGTTTTCACAGAATCATCCTCCAGTATATATGAGAAAAGTGCCGACGTTTATTAACATATCACGTCTAGAAAACTTTGTATATAGGAGAGAATTCCTTTGGTTTGGGAGTCCGAATCTTCAAGAATAGTATGGCGTCCGAGTTTTAGTCATTCTACAGTAAACGATTTCAATATTTCATTGTTGCCCATTTAGAACATTATATGTGAACTATATAGAAAAAAAAGACCATTGAAACATTATTTGGAGTGTTCCCGAAGCTTAGTGTCATAGTATCATAAAGTGATATTACTGTAAAACTACAAACGGTGTCAAAGCTGGCCAACTAAAGAAACGTTGTCAGTAAAACGTGCAGGTGGGCCAAATGACGTGTCTTCGACCCATTTTATCGTGCTTATTTGTGAAAATTATTTTTGAGTATGAAGGACTCGGTTTGCAACGAGATGGTGAGTGCTTAATCCACATTTGTGGGGAAATACTCAGTTATGTGCATTTGAAAATAATTTTATGTTTTATAGCACAGTTTAGCTCCTCCAGCGCCAACTGCATCTGAAGTCAAAATACATCAAATGAACTGCTCTGACTTAAAAATAAGAGTGCTAGATTCATGTTCCGTTTAAAAGGACTTTTCATTCGAAAACAGGGATGACCATAGCTGCAGAGAATAAAACGGCCCACCTCAACAGCTTTCCTAAAGTGCAGGAGGTATGCCCTGAATACTTGCAGATGGGATTCAAGAACACCTGTGACACGTAAATTTATACGTTAAAGTCCATTGAAGTCAATTATGGTTTACCTATAGCAACATTTCCTACAGTGATGTCTTGATATGAATCTTAAGATGCAGAAAATACGCAAGGAGGCTAAAGTGAATATATGACGACTCGTCTATCTAAGACTTACTTAAGTTGCTGACTCAACATGCGAGTCTCAATCACAGAACTGCTGACTCAGCTACATGTAATCAGACTTATTATGTTACAACTAAACCAATTGTTGATTTTTAAATGTCAAGGAACTTAGCGCTTTCACACTACGTTTGCTTACAAGGCAATCGGCACAGGTGTAATCCACGAATGCAGAATAAGGTGGCCCAGCAGATACGTTTTTTCAATTTATTCAGGACTCTTGGTTACTTCTATGGGAATCTTTATAATCGAGATGTTGAATGGTAGTGGCAAATGTTGGTCAAGAATAAATTCCAAACGTAGGGTAATGTCGTTGTGAAAGGTAGTATGCTCTAGCTTATAAAGCGGTATTTATCTACACCAGTACGGCTGCACGAAGTTCATGGTCCCGATAAGATTGCAAGGTACACCGCTGACTTACATAATATATATATGCAGGCAACACGAATTTTTTTTAGAAATTGCTAAGGTATGATTGTACGTATACTGCAGTGACCGACGCTCAGACTTCAAGGTGGCTCATAACTGATTTGGATTCGATTTGACACGACCTGGCTATGTAGCTGACACAGTATTTAAAGGGGACACTGTGGTGATAATTTACAATTTTTGAGTTGCTTTATATGATAAATGTGGGCCCATATCAGAATATACAAACTTTTCAACCCAACTGTATAAGCAGATATCAAGTTTTCTTAGCTATGTAAATGAGGGATTGTGATGCCACCTGGACTAACTGCTACAGCTAATGTAATGACAGATGAGTGAAACTCTGACAAAAAAAGGAAACCTGAGCAAGCACACATCCGCCAGTTTTACTATGAATGAAGCAGTGTGTATTGAAAAAAGTCAAATTTACTGTACAGAGATTTTTTTTCATTTAATGAGGATTGAAAAGGAAAGAAAAATGCAGAACTCAATACTGACAAGCCAACAGCTCCTGTGGTTGTGTATTCAAATATTGAAGCAGGCGCCAATTAATATACCACACTGATAAGATCATGAAGGGTGATTTAACGAGTACACAAGTCATTATGATTTGCCTGCTAATGCTGAGTATCTCAGCTCAGTGCCCCCTCAAGGTTTGTGTATTATATATGGAAGGTAGCCCAGATGAAATCACACATCAAAATACCTACTGGTAATATGAAGTAGCTCTCACTAAATACCTGTTTGAGAATCAATGTTGAAAATTTGTCAAATGAACACCTTAAATGACCATTCATGACGAGAACCTAAAAAAATTCAAACTATCACTGTTGTTGCCCTTTAAGCATAGCCAGCGACAAGCTGCTTTCCTTTCAAATAAGACTGAAACATGGCATGCAGATGTCCTTACATATACATTGGGTATCCAAAGTTTTGGAGCCCAGGTTGTATATGGCATATCAAGAGCTTATTCTGGCCCTATATACGAATTGTAGGTTGTTTGTGTGGAGTTATTTTTCATTTTGCATGGCTTTTATGTGTGACAGCAACGGTTTTCTGGAATAGGGACCATAGACATGATGGCTAAAACTAGGGCGTTTGTTGTGATCATGAATTTGCAAATCAAGGAATTGCTGCTTGATCTAATCTTTTAGGGTGTGGCGATGACATCAGACTAGTCCCCAGATGCTGTACATCAAATCATAAGTCATCATATACTACAAATGAATCTAGCTAAAATATCCACCAGTTACTGACCCCCCCCCCCCCCCCCGACAATTTAAAAAGAAAAAAGAAGTACCAGGCATGAGTAAGCTGTCAGCCACGTGCGTTCCTCTGGTGCTGACAATCGCCTAGGGACGACCAGACTGAATATTTGCAGCAATGTATTGTCAGGTTTCCAGCGAAATGCATTCAGAATTGTGTCTCGTATTGTAACCCAGATGAAACCTTGGTTCGTTCCTCAGATACAGAGTCAAATGAACAGCATTAAGAATGGAAAGACCTTGGTTCTCCACCTCTCACGACCTTTTAAAAGGCTGCTGTAAATGGAAAGGTTATGACCAGCATTCTGGGAGTCTGAGGGTGTCATCATGATTGATTGCCTACCGCGACATAAAGGAAGCACATAGGTTAAGGGAGCAAATTGAGCTAAACGTTGTGAGGAGCTAACATGTGGTGTGTTCCTTCTGCAAGACAATGCTCCAGCTCACACGGTAATATTTTTTTCGTGTGGTTTCAACGACTAAATGTGTCTTTGCGTTGGTTTCACATCCATCCAGCTGAGTTCTCGAACCCTTTTCTCACTAGATTTTGCTACAGCACACACCCTTTATATGTTCCAGAAGTTGAAACAAAAACTTGGCGGATACCGATTAGATGGCGATTATTAGTTCACATTTAGTGGAAAACTTTCTTTGTAGACCGTGACAAAGACTGGTTCTATATGGGATTCATTCACCTGCAACGACAGTTGATTAAATGCAGTAGTAGACCATATAGAAAAAAAACCCAAGCGCATGAATATCTGTGTTTCCATGCTATTTGCAGAGTGAGATAGGCTCTTTCTGATACCCTCTCACGTAATAACTAGGATCAAAATTCCTAACTGTTCAAGACCTAATGTCTGTCGACGTGTCAAGAAATTCTGAGCTGTGTTGAAGCAGTCCACCTCCAAATATGGTGGACAGAAAATCCGTGTTGAAAATGCTTCATAGGGATAGTGGACTACCTAACACTTGCTATAGGAAATAATAATAATAATAATAATAATAATAATAATAATAATAATAATAATAATAATAATAATAATAATAATAATAATAATAATAATAATAATAATAATAATAATAATAGAACATCTTTATATTGGATACTCAGTTCAGCCTATGGCTGTTCTTCCTTAGGGTCCAGTAGGCAAGATCTTAGCCCAATTATCCCAAACGTAATGTAGGAGAAAATTCGAAATCCCACAGAAAACCTACGGTGCTCTACAGGTGTTTGGTAAAAAAATGTAACTTTGTCCCTCCCGAACTATACATGTACGTTTAGGCTTACATATCAGCCCTTTAACACCATTCACTGTCTGAAGCTTGACGAGTTGTATCACCGTTATCAGAGATTGTGTATTTAAAAAGCTATATGATTAAAGCTCAATAAGAGAGAACTACATCATTTCATACAAACAAATCCCAAAACCAATAAAGGCAAACGTATTAGGGTATTCTCAATAAAAAGGAAAAAAACATGTCTGCAGACATGGCACCACCATGTATATGTTTCCTTATACTGTTATTTGGATTTCATTTAATGTGGAGAGAAATTTAGCAAGCACAGATCTGTAGGCCCAAATACCGTTTGAACATTATAGAGTCCGATAATCAAAGAGCAAAATTTTATTGCATATCAAAGACTAAACAAAACTGGATATTTTTAAATCGGTACATAGATCAACAGTTTATTTTGTATAAGGAACAAATCATGAAAAAAAAATAGAAGAAAAAAGTGTCATGCTTCTTTACCTCTTTTTTTAAAATTAGGTTATCAGCTGGGATCCACCGCAACACTTGTTTCTGTGCCATTAATCCCAGGTCAGGTCATTCTGCTAACTGACGACAGCATGTTTGCATTTTTAACACAAACATTTCGAGGTGATGTAGTAGGGATTGAACAAATATGACGTTCCTTTATTAATAGGCTTACTTATAGATATAGCCCACATTACACGAATCCAATTAAACTCAAACTACTTTTTAAAACATAAGTCAACGCCTAACTCGCATGCCCAGGCATACCAAAATGAATCATTCAATCAATCGAGCATTATTATAAGGAAATCTCACAGCTGCCTAGAAAGCTTGGCCTTAACAGACCCAACTTCATAACAAGATATGTGAATTAAAACAAAATATTAAAATGTAACAAGTTCAACAATCTGGGTAAAAATTCATATGCATTACCAAATCATGATCAACTGTATATTTTTCATTCATGAAATGTATACATCTTCGTGGTCTTGTATGGAAAGTAGCATGCAATACTGAATATTTGCAAATGGTAGGTACATAGTCCATTTAAAAGCACCCACAGAGCTAGGAGCAAAGACATCAGATACATGTGATCATGTGCCGACAGTGCAAGTCCTGTAGTCCAATAAATGGCTGGGCATATACCAATTATATCGCTATAGTTCGCTGCAGACATGCAATTTTGCATTAGTTCCACATTATTGAGAAAAACTGATAGCCCAATAAGAAATTCAAGACACGAATTTAACTGCACCCGGATACCATGTGGTAAATACTACACGTCCACTTAATATTCGTTGAAGATATTCCAACAAGCATGCTTACAACCAAGCATCCCCTTTACTGATGTTTTCAAACGGACATTTCAACACGCCGTCCAATTATGAAATAGAGCTTAACGCACGAGGTTTCATTAAATATTCATTTAGGCCATTCGTATTCGCGAACTGCATAATGTATGTTCTCCATCATTCCCCCCTGACGGTGTTGCCTTTTCAAGCCACTAATTAGCAAGCACTCATGTGAACCATCCACATTAGCTGTTTTTTATTACAGCCTAAAGATGCTTGTGAAATCCATATTGAATTTTAATAACTTTCATTTTTGTTACAAGCCGAATAACGACGGTAATTTTAAGTAGATTCCAAAGGGGTACCGGAAAGATTATGTACGTTTTTTGCGTTGAAGACAAAACATGTTTGTACATAGTCGGAGCACTGCCATGCCACATAGATTTGTGTACTGTATCGAGTGAGTTAAATGAAGGCTTCTCTGGAAGAATGATATGCCATGACTCCACCTATATATACATAGAACGCAAAGTAATCCTATCGTTAAATTAAAAAAATACAAGCTGTTCATGCTTTAATCGTATATTGTTTATATGGCACTGCAATCCCAGCTAGAAGTGATGTGTTCTACAGATGAAACCCTGTCTGTGCCTCTTTACTTGTTTTGGTGCTGCTTACCACAAGGTTCTCTATTAGGTTTAGATCCAGAACAATCTAGAGCCCTGCCAACAACACTGGTTGGAAACCTTGCACAATATAAATTTAATTCAAGACTTTCCCCCACAGGTGGACTACTCTGCCGAGGGATTTGCTCACCTCCAATGCCTAGAGAAAGCCCCTTTGCTGCGATAAGACTACTTGATTGTACAGTTTTAACATACTAGTAGGAATTTGCCACAGAGCAAGGTTTACATGGTAAAATCACATGAATATCACAGCTGAACATGTCCAAGCATCGAAGGAAAATGACTTTTTAACTATTACTGAAACATTTTATAAATCCTTGAACCTATTGCAATGGGTTTAGATAATTTTAAGCTCACCACAGCTTGCATCATCAGTGAAGTGTCTGCCAAAACTGAAAAAAAAATGGCATTTTGACTTTATGCACCACACTTGTATAAACGGTAATATCCCACAGAGCCGGATACTGTGGCACATGCTGCAAAAATGTGCTCAATTTAAAGGCTTCACAAACTACTCTGGTGATTAACCCCGCAGGTGTCGGAAACCTAGTGACACCTATGCATGTGTGGTGGTCAGTATACAGACACTGAATGAGGCCTTAGGGTATGTATTCCCTCTTCACAAGCAGAAGGGGTATTTCCCAATGCTTTTAATCTGTACGTTTTTGCAGTCTAGTGAATTAGAAATTTAAGTAACTTAAGTGACTTCTTTCTTTATTTCAAGCTACGGACATTGTTTGTGGCTTAACAATTCCTGACATCTACAGAAAAATGGTTAGAACAATCTTGAGTACTGTACATAGGCTTGTTTCAGGAATGACTGATATCAGAAGGCTTCCAAAAAACCCCGTGCAATCTTAACAAAGAAAATGACAACACTGTCCCTGTAAGCTATCTCTATGATTGGCTCTGCTGCAGGTCGATCAAATATTCGTACGTAATATTCTCTAAAAAACAAATATTTAAAAAAAAGGCATAAAACTCAGATGATTAATCCCTGCTTGTCTGTGAACATTACGATAATCTATGCTAGCAAATAGCTACATACATCCCTTTGATAGTGATATAGACCGTATACACTTAAATTTGTAATGCAAACTTCAATATGAAAACTAAAAAAAAAAAAACTCTCATTAATTCTGCCTGTAAAAACTTTGTAACATGTACAAATCCAACGTACCGATATTGACATGAATACTGATCAAAACGTTTTGGAATTTATGTTAATGTTGCTATTATTGACCTCAAATTTACTATCAGGATTGGTACTTTTAACATGCATTATCCTATGCCCACAAGTGTCCACCCCCGTGATGCTCTCTCCAGTAAGCAGGAGGTGAGAAATTCCATGCTTTGCTGGTTCTGAAAGCAGTCAATTCCGGAAACGTGTGACAACCATGTATTGGTCATAAGGCAAATAATCCTAATAAAGCGTCATATGTTATGCATACCAAACTATAGCCCCAGACCTTCTCTCTACAACATTCAAAAGGCAACACAACGAGGTAGAATACTGATTTTGGTCCGATAGAGGCCTGTGAAATTGTTAGAGTATCAGCATTCATTTAACATCTGCCAAAGGAGGACAGCAACTTCAGTGTGAAACAAAGTAAATCATCAGAATATCTTTCCTTTTGCTTGTTTGTAACGGCTCATCTAATTGTTTGTGTTAAGTCATCCCTGCAAGCCACGCTCTGTATTTCTATTTGCGACATATGGATCATTCCCATCCTGTCCCGTTACTTACAAAGATTACATTCGAGCTGTATCGTGCCTCTATCTATCATTCCAGTTTCTTTGGCTTGGCAGTTCAAAGGAGTTTAACGCTTGGAATTCTGTGTTGCAAGTGTCAAACATAAGAGCTCAATGAACGTATACTACTTCAAGAGATGGATAATCCCTGAGTGTCTTCACTTCAAATTCAAGAAAATTCGAACCACTTTTCAAAAATAATGGTCTCTGCATTATCTCATCGGAATTCTTGTAACTTAAACCTAAATGTTACCAGACTCTAATCAACGAGGGATTTTATAAGAATTTTAAAGCTCTGGAAATTTCTGGGGGCATATCCTTTAATACAAAACATGTCGAGTTACGCTGCTTTACGCTCCTGATTGAGCTGTTTACCACGAAAGAACTGAAACAAGTGTCGTTCATCTCATATTGATATCAACCAGCACATTTTGATCAATATATACGTATATTCCTTTTTACTCGCAAGCTGCGTCTGACGTTAAATCCATTTTGTGAGTGAGTAGGACGTATATTACTCGAATCATTGAAGTATTATATTTAAACGTACATGTGTCTGTCAAGCGACGTAATATTTGTGTGCTAAATGGTTCTAATTTAATTAGAAGAACACTAAAAGCATATTTATAATGCAAATGTCAATGCAACGCCCATGGTTTGAACGCTAACCATACTTTTTCTCGTCGGTCAGCTCTTTGCTCTTCCAAAAGCATTTAGTATATATTTTTTCTAAACTCGTCGCGCATTTAGAAAAATCGGGGACATGCCAGTGGCACTTTCATGAAAAAAACCCACACGTTTCCCCTTTCTTCACTAAACTTTATCAACAATTGTAAAACTTGTCTATTAGTTGGCTCTGGACAGGACTGCGATTTAGCAATAATAGTTGCATAAAAGATACACACGTTGCGAAGTGTTGCAATTTGCATCGTTAATAACTAATAGACGCGGAGTGGTGAAATATAGCTGTATGTGGTATGGTCCACTAGTATGGCAAGCCAACAGGGCCATAACGTATAGGTCTCATGCGTTAACGGGCCTCTACTACGCGTAGTCAAGACTCCACTACGTGTAGTCGAGCCTGCCGATCAGATTTCAGTCTCTACTACGTGTTGCCAAGATTGTTTTCCACTGCGCATAGTGGAGCAACTTACGGACATTTTCACCTGAAGACAAGCGAACCAATCGATTATATTTTTAAAATCAGTACGGATGTTAAAACAGCCAATCAAATTATAGTCTCTACAACGCGTAGCAGAAACATGAAATTCTCTAAAACGCGTCACCGAGGGAGCCGATCAAATACGAATCTCCACAACGCGTAGTCTAGACTTGAAATTCTCCACAACGCATTGTCGAGGTAGCCAAGCTGCAGTCTCCTGAATCGAGTCAAGGAATTCGCTACAGTTGCGCCTGCTTGTTGTGGTTCATCCCACTTTTGTATTCTTCGCGGGTCGCTATGGTGGCACATTTGGCAGCTTGGAGCCCTCAGAAATAACTTTTTTGGTTTTTATGGGTCCGTGTTGCTGGGAGTCAATTTTCAGTTGGGTATTTCGGTCATGCATAGTACAGAACCAGTTACTGTCGGGTACCTAGGCAACGTGTAGTGGACAACGGAATTTAATCGGGTCCCTCGTCGTCGAGACCATTAATTTCTCAGTGCATTGTCCAACTGGTCTAATACTGTTTACAAGAGCATCATTGATTGGATAGTTTGGCTACACGCTATTTGGCGGGTGGGTGGGGGGTATACGTTTCTTGACCATGCGTGGCCGAATCTCGGCGTCGCGTTGCAGAAGAACATATTCTCGCCAACGCGTACTGAAGACTGCAATCTGATTGGTTCGCTCGACTACGCTTTCCCGGCCCTCAACTGCGCGCAGTGGATGTTAGGCTGCACGTACAACTTATGCGTTATGGCCCTGTTGGCTTGCCATACACGAATCCAACACGGCATGTTAGACATATCCCCATGTGTTAAATTAGAATTGACAATGCCATGGATAGCCTCTTATGTCATAATAAAAATGTTCAAATCCATTATTGTTCTACTGGTAGCCAATGCAACTGCAATGAACAACTTGATGTTATGCCCTCGCTTGTCCAGACAGCGGTTGATTGTGGACATGTTCCAGCAACTGTCAGGCAGCCCACACGCAGAGACATTGCAATTTGCAATACACGGTTTGAGACCGTACACACACGGATGATCGATACATAATCTTATGTTGGATATATTGTGCATATTAAAACTTGCAATCTGGAAAAAAAAACTTTAATTGCGTTTCCACACGCATAGTGAAGCTAGGCTAAGCACTTATGCTTCTGTAGGAGTAACCATTTCATTTTCTGCATAGCGTTTTGTTGATTGAAAACTGCAATTCTAATTGTCCATGTCTACAATGTAGAATCAGTAGCTCTTTCGTTCACCAGTAAGGTGATGCATTTGTTATGGAACGTTTAGAGTCTAATACAACGTATGCTGTTTTTTATCTCGACATTTCAGTCTCAACAGAAACGGATTCTACTTCCTTGCAGATGAAATGCAACTGGGTATTGCCAGTCTCCAAATGGATTGAGAAACCACATTGGCGTGCAGCCCCCCACCCCCACCTCGTCAAATGATGATGATGATGATGATGATGATGATGATGATGATGATGATGATGATGATGATGATGATGATGATGATGATTAAAGAATATAGAAAGTAGTAGTTCTAAATCGGAACTATAAGACTCGCAACCCTGCATTGCTGTCTATGGTCACGGCCTCCAATACGAGAGGACATGCGCGATTGAAAAGCTGCGCCCTTGACATGCCACAGCATTGCTTTCCGAGGGGCAACAAAACATCTGTTTTGGTTACTGCAGAAAGGCCAAGCAGCAGTGCATCGTTTTTATCAGCAGCAACACAGTATATCACGCTGAACACTAATGAGGGCAAGGCCAGTGCCATGGAATCGTTTGTATGCTGACTAAATCACCTCTGATGTTGAATTGTCTTCCGTGAGGATGCTGATTGCTTCTGTCAGCAATCTCTCAATTACTTTAGGCAGAAATGCCAGGTGTGGAAGCAGAGAGACATCAATTTAGATGCACTGGATCTAATTTAACTCTGAAGCATATTTTGAACCTGTTTTGCTGTAATTGCATCCTCGAATCAGCAACATTAGTATTAACACATACAAAATTATTTTTGTTGAAGAATAAGCAGACGTTTTATGCGCTCATGTTAAAAATGAATCTTAGTGACAATGAGCTGACGATCACCATTTCCTGGCAGGATATCCCACAAAAACACTTCTTTGTAGGTGAAATGTAACAATACTTGTATATGGATGGATGGGGGGGGGGGGGTGGATGAATAGAAGACAGACAGACAGACAAACAGATAGATAGATAAATAGATAGATGGATGGATGGGTGGGTGGATGGATGGATGGATAGATAGATAGATAGACAGATCGATAGACAGACAGACGGACGGACAGATAGATATATAGATAGATAGATAGATAGACAGACAGACAGACAGACAGACAGACAGACAGACAGACAGACAGACAGATAGATAGATAGATAGATAGATAGATAGATAGATAGATAGATAGATAGATAGATAGATAGATAGATAGATAGATAGATAGATAGATAGATAGAGACACACAGAAAGACAAATAAATAGATAGCAATTACGTCTTACGAAATGGACACACGGTCACATAGTTTTGGTGGAATATTTCACGCCAAGCATGTGTGCTTATGTAGCTAAAAACATAATTTTTAAAACGTTTTTTTGTTGTTGTTGTTTTGGTCTTGTCAAAGGATGGAACTGATGTGTGTTTACACATTCCTATTTGGGTCCTTTCAAGCCTTATAGACCAGATTAGAAAACCTAAAATGTAGCTAAGAATACCATTGGAAGTATTTATATGTACTAATTACTTGCGTTCCATTATTTTGGAATTTAATCTAAGCTGTGAAGATTTTCACAACATGCATAAATGTGTGGAATTTGACATGCACGGCACAGTTAAATATTTACTCAAACCTCAGCTTATATATTAGAAAAATGGCGAGGTTTGAAGT
This sequence comes from Hermodice carunculata, assembly GCA_964020975.1. NCBI lineage: Eukaryota > Metazoa > Annelida > Polychaeta > Eunicida > Amphinomidae > Hermodice > Hermodice carunculata. The sequence goes on along the minus strand of OZ026616.1, from coordinate 50,103,029 downwards.
ATTCCAATAATACCTCTTGCAAAATATATACAGTGGAACCTGTCTTAAGGGATCACCCACAGGGCCTGTGAAAAATGATCCTTTCTGACAGGTGGTCCCTCAATGCAGGTAAAATTAGATCAAAATATGCTGGTGGGGACTGGTCCTTTGGCGCAGGTGGTGCATTAGCTGAGGTGGGCTCATATGAAGGACACCTCCAACTGCCCTCCCCAATTCCCTCATCATAAATGCACGGGCCGCACAATATAATTTTTGCGTCAAAAACGACAATCACTTAAAAAAAAGTGTCGCAGTCGAAAGTGTCAGAGTCAAATGCTTATATGCACATGCAAAATGAATGCGAGCAACACACACACACACACACACACACACACACACACACACACACACACACACACATACAACCACCACTTGTAAATGACATTGTCATGGATAATTCACTTTGGCATTATACAGATTACCATTTGACCACAAACATAAAGAGGTAAGTATTAACTGACATGCAGCTCGACACCCTGACCTGTCGCATTTTGTAACCTTAACTAAGAGAGCATAACTCGTAAGCAAAGAAACAAAATTGTCTTTAACTTCGTGTAACTCTATTTGGAAAATGATGGTGCTTATCATGCCTGAACATCATTTCGGTGGCCTTTTTTTGTCGTATAGAATCCATAAATTTCATGATAATCCTCACATTTTAGCATTTGACAATTTGAGAGAAAAAGACCTATATTCGACGAAACGAAACATCTTTCAAACAATGCACTTATGACATTTTTCAAAATCTAAGTTAAAGCCATTTTCCGATGCAATCCTCTATTTTTAAAATGTGTTTGAAATATACATCAATGATTCCATCTATATGGAGCCCAACTACACCCCCCCCCCCATATACGTAGTGATTGCTTTAATCGACGACCCTGCCTTAAATATGTTAAACAAAAGTTGACAGGGGTATGACGGATAATATCGCTTGCTCTTGAGTTTCACTTCAATCTTTAATTTTATCTTGAATCTTCATAAATTCAGAAGCAACATTTCAAGACGTACACTGCCCTTAATGTTTTGTGCGGACAGCTTATTGCCATCTGTGTGCATTCCATATGGTGTAATTTCTTCTATGTAGGGGATTTACTCTTTGTCATGATCTTTGCTATTAAGGTCCACCATTTTGTCATTTGGGTCTACCAACAGAACTTGACATTTTTAAGATATCAGATTTTACTGAGTCCTCATAGCAGAAGCAATCAACTGGATAATCGTTATACGCAGTACAATCCAAACGTCAATGCAATTTAGCATGTGCATTGATGTTTTTTATTTGATTTATCAATTATATTTTCTTGCTTCTTGGATTAAAATTCTAGATTTGGAAACAAAATGATAAATCTTATCTTTTGCCACGTGAAACCAAACCTTAACGTAATAATGTATTGGTACAAGCTACACCTGCCATCTGTCGGACAGCACAAAGACGCAATAAGCTACATTTAATGTGCACATGGATGCTTCATGCAAAAATGAAACAAACGTTTCCTGAAATGGACCGACAAGGCAACTGGGACAATCATTCAGATCAAACCTCTTGCCGCAAGTTTGCGCACTGTTTACTCGATACCATGAGGAGTGTGCCTGTGGAGGGGATTCTTAAGGTGTGTGGTAATTTGTCTCTTTTGACCATATAGCCTCCTATTAACAGTAAGTAATCCAGTTTTGTGAACCTCGACCTCCAACCCGTCAAAACCGACTGGTATTCAAATGTCGTCTGCTATAGCGTGTTTTACTAATCACAACAGCAATGGAAAATCATTTGAACTCTAAGTTTATAAACTAACTATCAAGATAACATGTTCACTGCTAAAATAAGCTTTTAATTTTTGCAGTATGTATTTAACACGTATATATATATATATATATATATATATATATATATATATATATATATATATATGTGTGTGTGTGTGTGTGTGTGTGTGCGTGTGTGTGTGTAGTGGAATATCCCTATTAAGACCACCTAAGGGACCAAGAAAATGTGCGCTTAAATGGTAATTGGGGATAAATATAAAACAGGTGTGTAAATTGGTGGTCTTTATATAGATATGGCCTCTTTCTGGAGGTGGTCTTAATGGGATATTCCACTGTGTATATATATATATTATATATATATATATATATATATATATATATATATATATATATATATATATATATATACATATACATGTATATACATGTTTTGGTAACTGTTAAATCGGTTTTACTGTATGTATTTTGGTATCACAGTAACTCTAACCTATTAAACTAAGCCTCAATTCAAAGGGAACTGGATAGAATCCCCGGCAGTTACAAGAAAAGACGAAATTTTCATGGATCAGCATACATTTGCCAGCAATGCCGGTGGCGTCTAGCTGAATTACCCTAGAGGGTCGGTCCATATGTTCGGCTACTGTTATTCCGGTTTGACAGTATTACTCCGATGCCACCGAGTTATGTGCAAACCTCATCTAGACTTGGGCCAATCTAAACATTAAAGGTTTAGTTGTCACTCTTTTCGATGTTGTATGTGGCAGTTGATCCGATTTGGTTGCATGGACTTTGGATTGGTGATGACTTTGGCATAAAACTGATATGTTCACGTCACTGATAGCGCTAGAATATTAGAACCAATTTTGTGCGGTGCGCAAACCCCCTTTATGATTTTTTCTTCTAAAATGGTTTGCAGTGCTTGGCTGTGCATCAAAGTTTTATGAGAGCTTAACTAGTTCAATGACTTGCGGTCCTAGCTTTATAAAACCAGCGTGCCACCTGTTAACTATTTTTGTTAATGATTGAATCTTGAACGGGTAAGCCTTTGGGAGAAAAAAAGAAGTTGTGCACCATTTTCCTGCCTCCCCTGTTTATCTGCTTACGCCATTTAGGGATAGCTTGTAGCATTAACTACATCACAGACGATTGAGGATGTAAAGTCATTTTTTATGTTTCAGCGTGTAACCAAAGGGAAAAGATATTAATATAAGCAATGAACTTCATTTACATTGCGTGTATAAGTTTATAACCAGCAGCGGTTGACAGGCGTTTTTACCATGCTTGATTAAAATGCATGTAAACCCCTGAAAGCTCTCATCTCATAAACGCAGTGCAAATAAAGTTCCATTTGTTAACTGACAGGCGAACTGCGCCGGACAACGGACGATGTCAGCCCTGTTTTGTTACAATTGATGCGTTACCGTTCCAACTTAAGCAAACTACCCGTCCTTATGGAAAATTCATATATTTTCTCAATATTCGCCTGATGATATTAAATATTAAAATATGCTATTGGAATGTTTATTTTGAAAAGCAGATGCCCCATATAGAATGACCGCACACCAAACGTGAAGCTTTAATGGTAATAGCTGTAAACATCATAGGTTCTTCCAGTGGTCCCATATATAAATACAATTTCACCTGATACATTCTAAATCAGTACTTATTTTGCAGTTTCAAAGTTTGAAAGTTAATACCGTTTTATCATGTCGCAGCTTAAAAATCCCTAAATGAGTGATGATGCAGACACTTTCAATGTGTTATCATGACGTACCATAAATGCAAACCCGAGGCTACAACATATCAGGAAGCGCAAGGGTTAATTGAGAAAACGCAAAAAGTCACGAAAGAACTGAGAATAGACGTACCAATCATTGGCAATATATATAAGAGGCAAAGGCATCGCTATACGCTATTGTTTACTTCTTTTTTGCCACACCATTTGGCCCACGCGAGAGCAATTCGCACAAACCTGTGAAGAAGGTAGTGTAATTTATGTTCGACTACATTATAGATAAACGTAATTTATATTTCACAATAAAAAGGGAAATTTGAAATGCCAAATTGATATTGTTTACAATGAATTTTTAATCAAAATCTGAAATATTACACGTCAAGCGTTTAAATATGCAGCTCCCTTGCCCATTTAATCCCGTGTTTATTACGTAGAAATGGGAGCATTTCAAAACATCAGAGCCACACGATGTACATTTGTATGGGTGGCGCTCAGCCTAATCTTATTCCAGCATTATCAGATTTGAACGTATAATCGAAATACGATCGTCATTAATTTCAGATCTATCATGAAACCTTAGGAAAATAATTAGATTTTCTCCCTCATTTTTCATTCGTTTCTTCGCGTACTGAGGTGATATATGGTACCAGCTTCCTTATCTGGAATTAAAGCATCTTAATAGTAGACTTGCTTTAAATAATTCACAAGTGTTAGCTTTGTCGAGAGGCGTTTCGATATCTTTTTAAACGTTCTTAATTATGTTCGTTTGAAAATTTATCTCTTTTTAATACCGCGGAATTATGAGCCCAGCTGAAGAAGATTTTTTGTTTTTGGATTTTATTTCATTTGCCCTCCTCCTGAATAACCAAACCAATAATACACTTTTTCACACTGTGTTCGAGCACGTTAACTGACCTAAGTGCCACGTCACAGACAACACCAGGTCAAACCGACTAATGGATCTAGTTGGAAAAAATAAGGGTCACTTATCAGGGTAACGTTTACCAAATAAACCGGATGAGCTGTTGATAGAAGCGGAAAGGATGACATGAGACAAGCGTTACACGGGCCGTCGTGAGGAAAATAATGTATATATCTGTTTAGTACTTTGTCGTTGAGTCAAGCAGAAGGTGCTCAGAAGATCAATGGAGATGGAAGCTTTTTGGCATTTTTCTGTGAATTGTGATTGGCTCTTTTTTAATTTATCGGAAACCGTTTTGTTTCAGTTGTTTTAAAATGGCTCTTTTTCCGAACGAAATGATTCTGCATGGTTAATTTCATGAAGCTTATTCGAAAGGTCGAACACTGGAGGGTTATTATTTTGCAATAAAGGCTCTTTGTACTTAACTGAAGGCAAGAAAGATAGGATATGGCTCAGCTGTTCGGATAACACGAAAGCTTCGACACAGTCAACAGAGATCGATTTTTTGGGCCTATGGACCAGCGACAAACAAGACAAATTATCTTGGCAGATCAATCGGTTATGATGTAGCGTTGACGAGTGGGCCATTTTTTGATCTATAGATGGCGACTGGTTACAAAGGGTTAATAGTGTTAAGCAAAGCTGTGTAGGGTATCAGTTTTATTTTCTGTCATCATGCAAGATATTATTAATAGTTTACAGTGGAAAAACACGGCTATTCACTCACAGCATGAAAAATGTCGGTGTTATTTTAAGCTGATAAAACGGTTTTGATCGTCAACTCATAAAAAAGGAACTGAATACACCTGAACTTTTTGCATCAGAAAGGGATTTGAAATTTGAGGGACTACACCCAAATGAGTGGTAATTGGCAAATAAGTTCACAAAAATGAATTTGGAGACAAAATAATATTGCAGAATGAACAAGCTATGAATACCTTGGTATATTAATATTACTTTACAAAACACTATCAGATGGGATCAGCACGGGTTTTTAAAAACCACAAGCAATACGATTGAAAAGCATATTTGTGTAGTATTCTTGACTCAATAACATTTGAAAAGGGTTTTGTTTCGCGATAGCCTTTGAGACCATGAATTTATACCGGCTCTGCCATATGGGTGCTCAGTACGGCTATATATTACAACAGGATGTGTTTCTGTTAAGTCAAAACAGTACTTGGTAAAGCGGGATACGTAACGAATTCAAGCCACATCTGCAGCGTCAGCTAACTTTGGTGGATTCAGATGGATATCGTTTATGCTTATTTTGGGTAAACAGGAAATCAAGTATTTTCATTTTTGGCAGTATGTATTAGGTAGTGACCATCTTTGCAGAAGGGTGCTCCTGACCATGAAACAGAGTTTTCTCAGGAGCAAACCTTGTATTTGGTAGATGTGTGAGGTCTTGACGGAAGGAGGCTAAGGCAGTGCCAAGAAATGAGGAGTTCTTGATTTGACTCAAGTGTATGAAAGGCTCAATCAGAAGCTCTTTTAGCAGAAAGTCTCTCAGGAAATAAGTGAACAGGTTCTTTGTTAAAATGTAAGAATCTTAAAAGTTCCACCGATAAAGAAAAATGTCTTGTTGATACTCATTTTCAAAATGCCAGATTGATCGATCTGCAAGGCCAGAACGTGTTTGGCAAGCCGTTTTGACATTTAGTCCTATTTTGCGGCATACTCGAATCATTCAGCGACATCGTTAAATTTTTAGAGATGTCACTAAATATTAAACCTTACCTCTTAATCACTCAGCGATATGGCTTAATAGTTATAGTCATCGCCAAATCACTCAGTGATAGCTCGAAATGTGTATGATTTAGCGATATCACTAAATGATGTCGGTTAATCATCTACCGATATCGCTAAATTTACTTTCGCTTCTTGCCCTATGTTCCTCTACCATGACTGCACATTTTGAGGGCAGTGCGATGGCTCCATCATCCCAGAGTGCTCTGTGCAGAACTCATCGTCTCCTCTGGTATTGTGAATGGGTTTATTATCATGCTGCTCAGACACTGTATGCTAACTATTAACTTTTTCGTCAGACGTACCAGTCAGGCCTACAGGTCCAACTCCTCGTTTACAAAAGTCACCGTACGGGCATGATACAATTACCCAGCATGCACTGATTCAATGGTTTAGTTATATCGCTAAATTATTTTGCGATATAGAGAAATGCATCTTATTTAGCGACATCTCCAAGTCATATGGCGATATCGATAAAGCAGAGATTCACTAAATGATTTAGAGATATCAGTAAATGAGACCATTTCGGGACATCGCCAATGGATTTGGTATTATCGATAATGCTAACTGGGACTCAATGTCAAAACAGCTCACCATAAGCGTGCTGCCTTGGTTTACAGAGTAGTTTAAACTTGGAGGATCTATCCGAGAACGAGGATTGCAAATTATGTAAAAAATCACAGCATATACTCCTAACATGGCCAGACCTTAACATTGTTGTGGCAAGTGCCTTTACACACTTGAATCTCACCTGATCGTCACCGACGATTTCCATGTATCCTACGGTCATAGTTTTGCTCTCCGTGCTCATTTGCAAACACGCAAATGTTCATTGGATCTTTAGATGTACAAATTAATGCAATAGCGACAGTTATAAAAGCTCACTGCATGCAGCGTAGTGCTCTAGCAGACGTCTGCAGGTTCCAGGCCCATGCACTAACCAGTGACATCTTTAACTACAAGTTAAGCGAAGGTTTCAGTATGCTTGTCCAAACATGTTTTTAACTAATGTTTTGAAAGTGTGGATGCATCATTAGCGTTCCCTGATTCACGGTTCTGCGGCGTAAAGGGGAAGTATTATTATTATTATTATTATTATTATTATTATTATTATTATTATTATTATTATTATTATTATTATTATTATTATTATTATTATTATTATTATTACAAAGTAGATGTTTGTTATGTCAGTATGACATCTCAAGGTCAATGGAGCTCAAAGTAAACGACACCAAAAGGAACCCCATTGGTACTTTCCTACAAGTGTTTACATTAAAAAAATAACATTCAAAGAACAGATTACCATCGACCCTCCGTGTTTTTTTCCAACAATTAATTTAGTACTAGTACGGGGCTTTACTTCAACTACCCATTTTACACTGTAAAATGAATTGGCAGCGTGAGCATGACATGCTAGGCAATGTAGGAAAACTCCATTGAGCAGACTTTGTAGGTAATAGTACTGGTAGAATCAGATAAATTTGTTTACCACAGGCCTTGACTTCAAAAAGTCCATGATGGAAACAATACTTTAGATTCAAGATAACTCAATAGCCCAAGCAGTTGAAAAAAGACAGGTCGGGTACAATATGGGAAGGGGGGGGGCAGGAGAAGCCTTTATCTGTTCCTTGTCATGCACATTATGCTTATTATGCTGATAAGGACTACGTGGTGCCTACTATACCAATATGGTAAACAGAGGAAACGATGAACATCCACTGTTATGTGGTGCTGGGCCCCTAGTCAAATGCCTCTCCACTTAGTTGTCTCTCAGTGATAAAGCTGGAAAACTGCATGCTGTGCCTGAACATACAGCTACTTGTTCCCAGTCTTGACGGGAAGTTACCAGCATGTCGCGGCCTGAGAAAAATCGAGCAGGGGTTCCCCTAGATAAACATTTTCTTGATCATTACTCGCACCCGATTGAGCCAGGAGCGAGAACGGTCAAGTTTTGTTCACCATTTTCGATAAATTACACCAAATTTACCTTATGCAGCGTCTGAATATCCATATAAAAGTATTGATTATCATTATGATAACAACAATATAAAACAAATCAAGTAAACTGTGTCACCGGCAGTATTCTATGCCTGAAGCCCTGGCGTAAGGCCTTAAAAAATAAATATAATAGAAAGATGGTCATGCAGCTAACCTCAGCAAAACAGTCATCAACTGATTCCCTACCGAGCCTTGATCACAGGCTGGCGGTCAAAACCATCAACTCCCCTTTGTTTCACATGGTCAAGCAGCAGCTACACCATAGCTTAACTTGAAAGTCCAAGCCTTAATCTCTGGGGATTGCAGGGCGTACATGATCAGCACAGGCAATTTAATAAAAAAAAAAAAAAAAAAAAAAAAAGAAGAAGAAGAAGAAGAAGAAGAAGAAGAAGAAGAAGACTGACTCCTTCTCCAAAACATTGTTCATTTCCAAACTGCATCGATGTTGGTAGAGAAGATTTTAGAAAGGAAGATAACACGGAGCAGTGAAAGAACAAAAATAGCCAGCAAACCTGCATCGAGGATGATGAACAAAATGTCTACCCTGTGTAGACTAGTTGGGCATGTAGGCGTGCCCCTGGGCACATATTACATGTTAACTGTATGTACAAATGCGTCGATTATTGACACCCACCCATTCCCATTCCAATATGCCCACCATGACTGAAAAACGGAGGAAATATTATGACATAGCTTCATTATGTCTGGGTGCCAACCCAGACATTTAGTTGCCCAAGATTTCTCTCTCTCTCTCTCTCTCTCTCTCTCTCTCTCTCTCTCTCTCTCTCTCTCTCTCTCTCTCTCTCTCTCTCTCTCTCTCTCTCTCTTTGTCTCTCCCTCTCTCTCTCTCTCCTTCATCTCTCGTTCTCTCTCGCTCTCTCACTCTCTTTCTTTCTTTCTTTCCTTCTTTCTTTACGACTAGATTTGTCCGGAGTTTTTCTTGGACCCTACTATTCCGAAAACAACCCAACTTGCCATTGTGACTGACCTACCAGCAAAATTAAGCACCTGACTTGGAATGGTCAGGATGTTTTAAATTACGCAAATTACAGACAATTAAATTTTAAAAGCTCCATATCTTGCAAACTGTTGCAGATAGACACAAAGTTTTAACTTACACTTGTAGGTTTCAGACATCTGTAAATGAACATGGAACAAAAGTTCTAGAAATGCAACTAAATGTGGGAAGTTTGAAGCTTTATTGCCATATTAATTGTCTGAATATATTCTCGTGGAAGGGGGGAAAGGGGGCACATTGGCTAAGTATAAAATGATTTGTTATATTGACACAAAATAATTTAGACTGTAATCATAAATTATATATGATGTCAAGTCAGATTCACATGTTGAAGTATTTAATGGAACAATCATCACTCAATACTTTTTGTGTAAAAAAACTCATAATTACCATGCAAACCCTGTTAAGGGAAATGCATGTTTGGATCCAGTGTGGCTACAAAATAGTTCCGCTCATGATCACTGCTGATTGGCTGAAGATCAGGTTTGAGACAGGGTCTAGTGAATATACAAGCTTGCCTTTATACAGTGCTTTTAACTGAGCCCCATGGAGTCTGCCTCAGCACTGGACATGCTTGTATGTTTGCACAGCTGTGTGTGTAGGAAGATGGGAGGCAGGTTGGTCACAGCAGCACTTTACTGCCTGGATAACTGTCAGGCCCTTTTTTGTATGTGGCTCGTGGCTAAGGGTCCCTGTCCACTTGTCAAGGGCCCTGGGTCTGCTAAACAGGCATCACTAGCATCACCTTGAACAGGGACCTACATGTGATGAATTTTCTACTATAAAAATTCGAAAGCGTTGACGACTGAGCTTTTCTCAGACAACGTGCAAGGTACAATGTTTATACTTGGAATGGTAACAGAGCTAGTAAGGAAGTTGACTATCTGATTGGGAATAATCGACATGTTTAAAATAATGCAAATTAAGGCCTTTCTAAAGTTTTTAAGGCTCCATATCTTCCAAACTAGTGCAGATAGACACAAAATTTTAATGGGCACATCTAGGTTGTGACACCTGCCGATATAATGGACAGTAAATGAAAGGTGTAGAATTTCAGCTTATGCTAATAAGGGGCATAAAAGTTTTAAACGTCAAATATCTCCAAAACTATTATAGATAGAGATAAAACTCCAACTTCAATTCATCAGTTTGTGGCGAAGCCACATGCAATGGACTATGAACCAATGTTATAGGATTTTTAGCTTGTGCAAATTAGGTGGATATGCAAAAAAAAATAAATCTTGAATAGTTCCAAACTATTAAAGACAGAGGTTTCATTCCAACTTCAACTAAAACGCTGTTCCTCTTCATGTCTGCACAACCCCTTTTAAAAATTTTAATTAGTTTTCAGTGAGCGCTCAACTAGTCCCCAGTTTGCTGCTAACTGGCAAGTTAACAAATTCCACACAGGAAGAGTTGAAATCAAGTTTTCAACTTTTATGTTTGAGGGGTTTGGTAGATTTCAAATAGCAGCTTACTGAAAACCAGGACTAAAAAAATCTAAGAGTTGAGAATTAATTGAAAACGAGGACTTGGACAATCGAAGAGTTGAAAACTAGGGCTTAGAAAAAATTGGCAGTTGTGCTGACTTTGCCGATGTTCTAAAAGTTCAAATTTGGTGGAAAACTATACGACCAGTGCAAACCAGTTTCATATCAAAGCACTTCCTGGCGCTATCTTGAATCAAGAAAAGTGTCAGCTGCAGCAGATCAGTGAGGAATTTTTTGCTTTTTCACTGGTCATGGTAAGAAAGGCACGTTTGTTACAATGATTTGTCATGGAACATGACGATGCCTTATGGTTGTCAAATGCCACATGTTACAAGTCTCTTATATGAGATATACCCTAAATTACTATAAACGATGGTATTTGGGCTTGTAGCCTATATATACTACTTTACATAACGCACAGATTCTGAAGTGGATAACAACTGTGTAATCCACAAATCGAGATGAAAAATAAAAGCCAAGTGTTATATTCATCTTGTTGTTCATAGTGTGCAGTATAGGCCTATTTCCACATCTGGGCTCAAATACACATCAGTGCTTTATGTACTTTGTGCCTATCAGATGCTTTTACTGTCAATTATCAAATCCGTTTTCAACGAATGGCTTCATTTTCAACTAGCGATTAGCTGACAAATATTTTTATTTTCAACTAACGACTAGTTCAAAAATATTTTTATTTTGAACTAGCCGCTAGTTAAAATCTCGTTGAAATCCATTTCCAACCATAAGGCACCATTTTCATTTTCAACTAGCAGCTAACTAATTTGCATGGTAATTTTTTTCAACTAGCGGCTAATTGTACACTAGTTGAACACTCACCGCGTTTTCCACCTAAAAACCCTATTCTTTTTTCGTAAGGGACAAAATGCGATATTTTCTCTTTTTGTGTAAATTATTTAAATTACTTCTGTTCAATAGTCGTATTCTGCGATGATATTTTTTGTTTTTGTTTTTGTTTTTTGTTTTTGTTTATTTGCTTTCTTGCTTTTTTTTTTTGGGGGGGGGGGTATCCTATGTGTTGCAATAGCTCACCATTTCATTAATACAGCTTTTACTCAGTTTTGTGTCAAGCCATTCAAGTGGCCCGCAATGCCCATTCCATGAGCGACAATAGGTATATAATCATACCAAGATGCATGGACATAGCCATAGACCTTGGAGAGTAGTTGCCCCAATAGGCAGCGAGCAGCTTTGTTAGGACGGACGACTTTCCCACCTCATAAATTCTTTGCCTTTTGACTCAGGACTCATTGTTTTATGGATTTCCCTGGCTATTCCCGTGAATAACTACAAGGAATAATGTTAAAACATGGCGCCCCGCAGTCGAGTCTCCACTTACTATTTTTTTCTTAGGGTACCAGTATTAAAAGCTATTGTGCGACCCCGGGAGGTTCTTTTTCCTTTCAACATAATTTCTTTGTAAGCAATGTGCCCAGGAATGTAGGGATAGGAAGTTTAAAATTCATAACGACAAGTTTTACGTTGTAGTAAAAATTCTGAATATGTGTATATACATAATTAATTATGGAACTGCTTGTTTAGTGTAAAACCATATTGCTGGTTACTATGTAAACACTTCGAATAGTGATGATGTTGCCTTTCTGCGTGTCGAAAGCACATCCCCTCTTACCATTCTTTATGTCCAAGCACACCTTAATGGTACGAGCACTTACCCACACCGATGGCCGTGGTACTGCTTTGTTCATGACAAGAGCTCTTCCTCCCTACCAGAGGTTGCGCCACAGAGCAAGGGCAAACCCATTTTCAATGCCACGGATATTTTATTTATGGCTACAGCACTCCTTCCGTACAAGCGGGGATGTTATCGTTCTCCATGGCGAGTGTACTCCCGTCTGTACACCATTTTGATATAGCTGCTCTTTATTTTGATAGCATCCCAGCTTTCTATTTTTTTTTTTATACGAGGGCACTCTTGCCTTGTATCAACGTTTATTCAGTTGTTCTTTTAATGGCAAGAAAAGCCCATCCTCACCAACGTTAATGCTGCTCCTATTTATTGCAGCAACAACCTCACCTATCCACAAACATTTCCAACGTCACACGTCTTTATGGTGAGAGGACCCTTATACACGGATGCTTTTACTGTTGAAGTGTATTTTATGATTAGAGCACACCCTCCTCGCACACGCTTATTAAGTTGTCGTTTCCATGACAAGATCACTTCCTCTGCATGAACGTTTTTTACTATTGCACGTCATCATGTCCACAGCATGCCACTCCCACCCCCCGTGACGTGATGTTTAAGATATATACACTCTACAATATGGAACACGACATCACCAAATGCTTCTTTTTCCGTTACACCCATTTGAACGTCGATGGAACATTCAGTCGAATTTGGAGATATTTTTGTTATGCCAGGGTACTACATCCCTTATTGCCTTTCAAGCGTCCCCCCCCCCCCAAAAAAAAATAAATGGAGAGAACATGGCAAATAAGCAAATAACACTAATATTATTGATCAAGTTAAGTTGTTGAAGCTTTTGAATAAAGAAATTCAAAAAAAAAAAAAAGAAAAAACGAAGAAACCTACTAGCTAGAGGCCTAGAGAAAAGCATGTATCAGGGACGCACACAAAGATGTGTATATTCCCGCGTGTCTGCTTATTCAGCGGAGACTTCGTTTTGCTGAGAAACACAATCTAGTCGTTTTACAAATAAATAATCATATAAGACATTAGAAGCTTCTAAAATGTCATTCAATAATTATGCATCACGTTGTACCATACGTCCAATTGCCTATATATAAATGACTCGGTAAAGCATATACTGACATGGTTTTTGTGAATTTCACCGCACCGGAAGCGCAGCTCTAAACTAGTTTCATTGAAATATAAAGGACAAACTAAACAAGGTTAAAGTGTTCGGTCAGCCGTTTGTGCCTTAGCTACTACATCACTCCTCTGACGAATGAGTGAATAGGTTTGACTTGCATTAACGCACAGCGCAATGAGGAAAGCTGCTGACTTAAGTTCATACTTGATAGTAAAAAATAGGTTCCAATTTGGTGGAAATAAGAAGCAGACGATAGGCCCCACACCACACACTTGCTGTTGATGTTGAAGAGCTGTGTGTTGATAAATCGAAGCTAGTTTTATTTTGCTCAAAACCTTGTCTTGCATGAACCCCTTGCGATGCAGCCCAGTCAAACAAGCTGTAATTTTTTCTACTGGTCGTGAAATAGCTGTAAATGATTTAGTCTCATAACGTTATATGCTTAGTCAAAGTTCGTACATGAATTAATCAAAATCAAGTTGTCATACAGATTTACTGTGGAGGTGCATGTATCTGTTATAGTTTCTTGTCAGAAGTTTCAGGATCCTCCAACATATTGCACCTATTGACATTAATGCAAACATGGCCATTTGCATATCAAGTTAAGACAAGGTTAAATATGTTCGTTTGTTTTGCCCAACATATTTACTTACGAGATTTCCCCATTTATATATTTGTGCCTTCATGGCTGTCTAGCTGTGCTATTTTCACCGCAAGAGGATCTATTATTGGCAGTTAATAAATGGTATCGATATGGCAGTGACAGTGGCTACATCAAACGATCATTGTCATGGGTTTACTTGCGTGTTTTTTTTTTTCGTTTGTTCATTTCTTTTGTTTGTTTCTGTGTTTCTTCTTCTTTACCCAGCTTAGCTTTTGTCAATATAATGTTCTGAACAAAAAGGAAAAAAATGGCATCTGCTGCAAGATGTCTTTATTTGCCATGTACTGTTTGTTCCACTAACAGTTTTTATTACTCTAAAATTAAATTTACTCACGTTTACATTTTATATGGACTTTAAAATTGCATTTCTATCACACGCAATCGCCATGCTATTAGAGGTCAATAGATATGCTAAGCAACATGACAGTTGGTTTTACCCTATGAAATGGTCATGCTTATAGAGGTATTCCTGGGTTCTATCGATTGCAATTGTTATGCTAATAGAAGTGTTCTTTGGTCCTACCCCATGCACTAGTTAAGCTGACTGAGGCGTCGAATGATTTATCCTATATAATGGTCATGTTGATAGTGTTGATGACGCGAGAATATATCAAATATATATACGCATCGCCGATGAGTTGTGAGATAGACCAACAATCTTGTCACAGACTGATCTACTTACTCCTTGTCGTAACTTTTCATTTGCTTGTTGTGCAGCAACAAATGTTGTTATAATTTGTGATCCAAGTATTGCGTGTACGTTACTACATGTCCTTGTGACGTTCTGGTACCAAGCTTAAGGCATAAATTGTCACAGCGACGGAAGCTTGCTCTGTGAGGTTGATATGCTTATGTTAATGTAAGACTTGGCTTTTGGCATTAGGAGACAAGCGTCAGAAAATGCAGTCAACTGTATATACCTGCAACGACCTCTTTACAATGCGGAATGATTTTTGACACTATCTTCACTTCTCCACACGTAAAAGTCAATAATTTTCACGTTTAAGCAACAAAGGGGAAATAAAGTTAGACTATGTATTGAATGTACATTACGTGTATGATGGTACAGGCTGCTCGGGTTGACAGACAAATGCCTGTCAACCCGTGGAGGCAATAAAGGCTCTCAATACAAAGGAATTTTATTTCGTCAATATACGATGCTTGCATTGCACATGTACGTATGGAAGTCTGGCTACAATTAAAACAACGCCGGATCTTCATACTGAGGGAACCACTCAATCAGCTGCTCAATAACCATTGGGTAATATACTGCTGAAGTAAATATATGTTTGTAATGCAATACAACAATACTCGTTGGCAGACAAAACGTAGGGATGGAGTAAAAAGATGTTTAATTTGCACTTGAATGAAATCGGTCAGCAATTTCCCGTGATGTTAATGTTTATGACCAAGCCTGTTGTTCTACAGAAATACATTAGGGATGAATGACAACATTTACATTATAGTTTGAAGATGCAACCTGGTGTCAAGATTTTATCACAATAAATTACAACTGGAGAACACGAACGCAGGGGCGTAGATTTGTAATAAGTTACAACTCGGGGCCACGAAGCAGAGGATCAAAGATATGTACAAATAAATGAGAACTAGGGGATCATACCTCGACTGGCTAAGATTTGTGGCAAGTTGATAAAGGTCAAAGCTGACAATGTATCAGTGTTGAGGAGCTTAGTATTACACCTGTCAACAGGAAGTCCATTCAATGACGGCAAACATATGGATCACACTAGCAATATCACTTTGAACGAATTAATTCTAAGATCTTGCAGGCATATTGCTTTCAAAAGAAATTTATGACGAGAAAAGAAGATTTGTTTCAAAGAAAATATGTTTGTGTACTTTTAAATCTATGAATATGGCGAAATCTAAATTTCAAGGTCCAAATGACCTTGATCTTTGAGCTTTAGAGGTCCCATGCAAACTACACAAATGTGCAGTGTTGCAAGACCTACATTTGGAACCCGACATGACTGGAATTGGATGAAAATTGACCAAATTATGCCTAGATGAAAATTAAGTAACAAATACAAACACTGCGTTAAACATACAAAGTACATGATACCAAACACCATAATATAACAGAAGTAAACCACACAGAAAAAGAAAAAAACAATTGACCAACAGTTGCTCGTACTCGGTATTAGAGGTCTTATTGACAGTACATTAAACTTGTCCATAAGGATTTCTGGCGTATCGCAATATAGTCACTCATAAATATTTCGAACATTGATGTTAATTATATATCTTCTAATTTCATAATAAATGAAAACATTATTTGATTACTGTATGATGCTGTCTCAACGAAATCGTTGTGCATCTTTTCTAGAAAATGTTGCCTTGGTATATTGTATTCTTTACAAGAAATGCCAGTGATATCCGTCTTCAATATTTTGACAGAGAGAACAGAGTCTTTGGTTTACAAAAACTTTGGCTGGTCTTGTGTGTCTACCAGTTTCTTTACAAAGGTTGTTCTACACTAATATGTAATCTAGTGATATTTATTCCGAATATAAAAAAACATGTTACCTCTAAATATCGTTCACGTTTGAAGTCAGTGCTGACCAATTTGTAGCTTCTTAATTTAAAATCGTCAGTTTGCCGCATTTTTTCTTGAATTTCTGGGTTATCAGTTTCTTGAAAATAGAGGGCGAAAAATCGCCATAACATAGTTCATGATTGTCCCAAATTTCCTGTAAGGCTACTGCATGAAATATCTTTAACTTACTTGAGCCAACTAGATTGGTTTGTTTCCGACATCTCGACACGGCACTTGAATGCATTGAAACGTAGCGAATGTTGGAAGAAAAAAATAGTTGTAATATGAGTTATGATACACGTCTTGGATTATTGTAATTGATGTGACTGAAATCGGATGCAAATTGACTAAGTTAGGGCTAAATGAAAATTTCAAAGGCCAAAATAACTTTCACCTTTGACCTTTAGATGTGGCATGCAAATTACAAAAATGTGCAGTGTTACATTATCTACAATCTGGGAACAACAAAATAAAAATTGGAGAATAAAATGACCGAGTCATGGCTGAAGGAAACTTTTAAATAGCAAAATGACATTGAACTCTGACCTTTAGAGATCATATGTAAATTACAAAAATGTGCATTGTTACAAACCTATGAACTGAGGTTGGATTGGCTACCTGTACCTATAATAATATTGGGACTATTTAAGATTTAGATATTCAAATGGCCCTAATTTGCAAAATTGTCTAAATTGTTGAACTTCTTTACGAAACATCAAGACTTCATCTATGGAAATATAATCATGCCAACTTTGGAGTGTCTATTGACAACAGTTTTAAATGGAATGTCAGATGAATTGGCCAGTAAAGAAAGAATGAAAAAAAAAAAAAGAAAAAGAATTCTGGAAAAACAATATGTTTGTGTGTTAGCACACAGACATAAAGTGTAAGGTTCATCAGTTAAAAACCATTGCCAACTAATCAGAATCGGATCGATCACGGTTATTGTTGATAGATGCAATCTATTGTTTATTGAGCAGTGCCAATGCGGGCTTTGGCCTTCACTATTCTCAGCGTGGACTGAGCGGAGGGACAGACAGTGGCATGAGACACGTAGTGTTTTGATTAGTATTTATTGTATCTGACAATCTGTTTGCTAAGATTAAAGTTCAGCTGTAGGTTCATATTCGTAACCCCCAATTTAATGTGTCACATCAATCCATGACATGAGAAATGGGATATAGGATGAGGTATTTTTCAATCTGATATAGTACAGACATGCACAGTGAGGAAATTGCTCAGCAAACTTTTTTCTTGTTTTTCGTGATCTTCTATTGTGAAAAATAAAAATTGATAGCAAATGAGTGAAGGTTCATGCATGTCTCCTTGCAGCAAAGCCGCAGCTGCTCACAGATATGTAGACACGTTAACCGTCTCTCTCTAGTACCATGACTCTGTGTGTGTTAAATGTCGTGTCCAGACTGCAATTGTGTCACGGGGCGAAATGCGTATGTATTATGTATGAAATATGGGTATTGAGTTTCATACCCTCCGTTTTCCTTGGATTTAGGAGAGGGTTTTGAGGGTGCTGTAGATGAAGTGAGAAATACATAAAATAAATAGGATAATCTTACGCTGTTTCTTGTTCTGATATTAATGATGGTTATGAAATATTTAATTGATAGATAGATGGATAGATAGATATATAGATAGACGGACAGACAGACAGACAGACAGAATGACTGAGCGACGGTTTGTCTGTCATAAAGAAAACACATCACCAGGGAAGCTGTTCTTTAAATGTGCAGCTAAAGAAAAGTAGCACCAATCAAACAAATTTGTTGGTAAGGTAAAAAGCGACCATATCCTCCTTGACCTAACATTGTATATACTTCCGTCCTTGACAGCGTTTATAAAAACATGAAGAAGATTACGTACTAAGTATCGTGAGGAGCGTTCCCGAGAATTATTATATAAAAAATCGCTCTGTACCGAAAGTTATGTGTGCGGTGTGTGTGTGTGTGTGTGTGTGTGTGTGTGTGTGTGTGTGTGTGTGTGTGTGAGTGTGTGTGTGTGTATACCAGTTTCTTTCTTATAATACATGTGATTTTCCGGAAGTACCTCTGTTAAAAATTCTGATAGCAGCCAACTGAATGTTTTTGAACCGCTGAAATTCCTACGAAATACAGTTGTTGCACACAACAGAACGATATTCTAAAACAGGTTTTATAAACGAAAGTTAAAGAGTCCCAGGGATTACCTGTCAACACGTAATTGTGGATAATTAATATAATCATTTTCGTTTCTTTTGGCGCTTAGACCTTGTCTGTGGCTGAGCCAGGCCAGGCTTGAACTGAAGGTCAGATAGACGTGTTCATGTTAAGACTATGTTACAACGTTAATTGTTCCAAGATTGTAGGTCAGGATATTGTAAAGGAATCGCCTTTTTTGAAATTACCATACTGTTTGTCCCCTTGAGAAAAAAGACATAGATACTGCCGTAACTGATCCTTCACTTTACGTTGGTTAGTACAGGGCATACCTGCCGCTGCAGTAGCATCAGCTACCCGAATGATAAAGTGTTTTATCACCGTCAGCCGAAAGCAAGATTGTACTATGTACACTATCGTTTGTGTATAAAAACAATAGATATGCTTGGAGCAAAACATTCACCCTGTATAAGCATGCCTTTGCCCCCTCCCCCTTATAAAGATATATAATTACTCTAAGACATATATGATTATCATATCAATGTTGAGTTGGCTACTTTTATTGTTCCTATTTTGCAATTAAAATGCAAGGGGTAAATTACTTTTGGTAACGTGCATACAAACTACTTTGTTCAAAGTCACTGAAACAAAACTCAATCATCCTGGTAGGAAGACAATTCAATTTATCTTTTTTTATCTGTGTTAAAAACCGAAGTATTACTCCTTGCATCCTCCTGAAGCCAAAGGTATGCGGTAAAGCACCCTTGACTCCGACTACTTTCCTACGCCTGATACAAGATGATGTGTACTATGTGAACATAAAGCACTTTGCCATGTAAATATTAAGCAGCATGCGATATTAACAGATAGCAGTGTGGGATATAAATATACAACCGTGTGGAAGTAATTATAAAGCGAACAGAGATGAAGATATAAAACCATGTGGAATGTAGGCTTAAAGTATGGTGCGCTCAACGGGCGAGCAATGCAAAGAAAGTAGTGCGGAATGTAAGCAAAATGACTTGAAAACATGAAACAGTGTGACATGCAGACATAAATTGGTTTGATACGTAAACATAAAGTGGTTTGAGAGGTACACTTTAAGGTGGTGCGTGATGGATTTTGGCCGTGCACTCTCATATCTGCAACTTAGTTCATATTTGTCACAGAAGTATTTTCTGTTTATGCACGTCACGGACGCAGCAGGTATATTTTCTTTGATCTCGTCGATGTACCTGTTGTCCCTTGCGATTGGGGATACAGGTGTGGAAGAACCTCGAGAAAACCAGAACCTGTTCGCAATTGGCAATCGATTTTAGTGTGTTGAACATTTCATATCACGATGTTGTTCTGTTAAATCATGATCGACATTCATAACAGGGTAATTTTTTGGCAATTACTGTACTGCATACAAGATACGTTATCATGACAGTGCGCATCGAAAAGTGTCAATAGTGTACAATGTAGCAATTACAGTAAACTGATGGGTGTTGATATCTTGATTAAGGGTACTTCACTGATAAGGATGTGGAATATATGTTGCGGGAACCCGGTTGACCCCCCCCCCCCCCCCTTCCGTCGCCACCACCTTCCCATCTGACCCCCAATT
>OZ026616.1:50053315-50078315 GCA_964020975.1 Hermodice carunculata | reverse complement strand
GTTTCAGGAGGTGCTTGGTATCCACATGTACGTTTGATGATCCCAAGTGCACGATTGGCTTTCGTACAGCATTTTGTTATGTGGTTAGACCAGTCGAGGCAAGAGCTTAACTCGAAACCAAGATCATTTTGGGAGGACACGTGTAAGAGGGGTGTATTGTTCATGTTGTAATCAAAGACGACTGGGTTTCTACTAACACTAAGTACAGAACACTTATCGGCATTAAAATTCATTCCCCAAGTTTTACTCCATGTTAACAATTTGTCTATGTCGTCTTGGAGAGACGATGCATCAGCATCTGAGTGAATTTTCCTGAAGCACTTGGAGTCGTCTGCAAATAAAAACATCGTAGTTTCACTTGACAGTGATGTGGGGAGATCGTTAATATATAACAGAAATAGGAAGGGCCCTAAGATGGAGCCCTGCGGAACTCCAGATATAACAGGATTAAATTCACTTTTTTGACCTTCCACTAGTACACATTGACGTCTCTCTGATAAGTAGTTAGTGAACCAATTGTACAATTGACCATTTATTCCAAAGCCTTTCAGTTTATGTAGAAGAAGGTGATGAGGCACAGAGTCAAATGCTTTGGAAAAGTCCAAGTAAAGAACATCTATCTGTACTTTGTTGTCTAGGTTTTTGCCCAGAGTATGTATAAAGTCTACCATTTGTGTTGCACAAGATTTCCCCTTCATAAAACCATGTTGAAAGGGGTGGAGAGAGTTCTTGAGCGCTGGAAGTATTTGATTCAAAATGCACCTCTCCATCACTTTACTAACTATACATAGCAAAGAAATAGGTCTATAGTTTTCGACATCTTCTCTATTGCCTTTCTTGTGTACAGGAATAACATTAGCGTCCTTCCATTGTGAGGGAAGTTTACCACTGTTCATAGATTTAGAGAAGAGATATTTGAGTGAGGGGGCCAGCTCTGCTGCACATTCTTTAAGGATCCTTCCTGAGAGATTATCTGGGCCAATAGCTTTAGTAGGATCCAAATTTTGGAGAACTTTTTGTATTTCTTCAGCTGAGAACGTGCAGGTCGAGAGTCTAGGGTCTAATGAAGAAATGACTCCAGGCAAGGGGAGATCTTGGCATCTATGATTAAAAACAGAGTAAAAAAAGCGACTAAAAACACTAGCTTTCTCTTCAGGGGATGAATATTCCTGATCAAATCCTTTTATAATGTTTGGAAGGTTTTTGCTTTTAGTTTTGGCTCTAAAGAAAGACC
Organism: Hermodice carunculata; assembly: GCA_964020975.1. Taxonomy (NCBI): domain Eukaryota; kingdom Metazoa; phylum Annelida; class Polychaeta; order Eunicida; family Amphinomidae; genus Hermodice; species Hermodice carunculata. The sequence continues at coordinate 50,077,081 of OZ026616.1, read as the reverse complement.
AGAATCTTTTAGGATTTTCATGCACTTTAGAACTTAGAGCATCAATAAATTCCGCATATTTAAGTGCAGTTAAGTTCTTTAAATCATTTGTCATTTTGCGAAGCTTGTTCTTTAGATACTGCGAGCCAGAGCTGTTGGCTTTTCTGCGCAGAGTTTCTTTCTTGTTGGATAAGTGGAGCACATCGCCGTCAATCCAGGGCGGCGTTGTACTATCACGGACCTTGATTTTTGGAATGTACTGATCAACTGCAGTTAACAATAAATCACTCCAATTTTTCCAATTAATGTCGATGTCATCTTCCAAAAAAGCAGTTCCAAACGGAACATGATAAAGATGCTCTCGCAAGCCTGACCAGTCAGCTTTTTTGAAATTGTACACATATCGTGGTATTTTTAACTTTTTGGGAGGCTTAATGTGAATCTGAAAATCGAGAAGAAAATGGTCAGATTCTACAATACACGTTGAAACCGAAACATCACCAACAGCCTCTGGAAAGTTGCTGAACACCAAGTCTAGTGTATTACCAGAAATATGAGAAGCACTGAAATTATGTTGCTCCAACGAAAAATCTTGAATAACATCACAAAACTGACGCTCTTTGCCAGTATGGGTTGCATTAGGGTCTGACCAATTAATGACGGGGAAGTTAAAGTCACCTAGGATGCAAATACGAGGCATATCTGCTGAGGTATCTGATATGGTATTGAGAATACTTCTCAAATTGTCCGAGAAATTATCGTCACCAGTGGGGGGACGATAGCACAGGACAAGTACTATCTTTTTAGCTTTATCTGGTCTGAGTTCACAAATTAGAGTTTCGCTGTCGTATGAAATATCGTGGCGTTGAATACATGGAATGGAATTGTGAATAGCTAGAAGTATGCCACCCCCTCTCCGATTGGGTCTGTCTCTTCTGAACAGTATATAATCGTCAGATAGAATCTCACTGTCAGCAATATCAGATGTCAGCCAGGTTTCTGTCACTGCAACAATCTGCGGTTTGCTGGAGTAGACCAAAGTCTGAAATTGAATTAGTTTATTCCTGTCTCTGGACACACTCTTTAGACTCCTGGCATTCAAAAGAAAACAGTTTAAAGAACTTTGACTATACCCTTGTGAGTCGTGGACTGAGGAGAGATTAAGTGTAGAAGCACTCTCAGATAAGTTATCACTGACAGATATATCGTTGGGGGCGGTTTCGTCGTTACTTCCAGTAAATAAAGAGTCATTCAAATTAGGCAAAGCACATGTATTGCAAGTAAAAGTCGTACTGGGATTTGCCTTTGTGCGTCTGTAGATTAAAACACTCATGTTAACACACTTAATGTGAAATACACCTTGGCACTGTTCACAAGTTACGTGTCTGTAATTCTTCTGCACCCTGTTGCCACAAACTGTACAGTTGGGTACTATATTACCGTAGTAGCTGTGGGTGGCCTTGTTGCTTAAATAGTATGTGAAGTCCATTCGATGGGGTAGATAATGCACTGGAATTGATTGTACCCCAATCAATGAGAGATTAAGGGTCATTGTTTCTGTTGAAAAGTTGTATACCTGTAGGTGTAAACCTTGTAAGTGTTCTTCATACCGCATATTGTCCTGGTAGGAGGGTGCCAGACAGGAACACAGTGCAGTAATTATGAACAATGGCACTAAGGACAAGCTGAAGTCGCCTTGCTGAGAACATATATGTCTCTTTTTGGCCTGTCTTACTTTCATGGCCCTGATGCACAAATTAAAAATTCCAATTTTCTCTCTGTACTCACATATATTGTTTCCCATTTTTCATTCCTGGAGGTCTCTGGTAGTTCATGGAAATAATGAACTGGAAATTCACTCACAGATTGGATAAAAACCTCCTTTTCTTGATAAAAATATGCAGCAGACAGTAAGGTGCAAGTAGACTAGTTGATCACGTGATTGAATTTTTGAAATCTTGAATATCTTCAAAAGTATAATAGATAGAGATGTCAGTCCAACTTCTACTAGGAGGTTATTGACCATTGCGCATCTAATGAATTTAAAACAAAAGTTGTGGGAATTCAAATTATGCTAATTAGCAGTATTTGAAATTTTAAAACTTGAATATCTTCAAAAGTAACGTAGATCGAGATGTCATTTCAACTTCTACAAGGGGGTTTATTGACCATTGCGCATGTGATGAATCTAAAACAAAAATTGTAGCAATTTAACTTATGCCAAATGGCACCATTATAAATTTTAAAGCTTGAATAGCTTCAAAGCTATAATAGGTAAAGATGCCATTCCAACTTCTGCTCCTGTGTTATTGAATAGTTGTACATTGCCATAACAATATGTTTTGAGACACACACACTGATTTGCTATGCAGCAAATCATCATTCCTAGTTTCATTCCTTTTCTCCCAGCATCCTACCAGATAATTCTGTACACTTTTATTTCCTTTCGTCCCAGAAAGCAACATTTTAAACCTAAAACCCATGCTATACGTCCCTTTTCCTCTAAACGTGGAACCACGTCTAAGCCTTTATAATTGTAATCTTCCCGGTACTCCTTTCTGAAAAAAAAAAAAAATCTTCAAAACAAGCACTGAGGCAACACAGAAAACCGATGAAAACCTGCCCATGAAAGGCAAAACTCAAAAGAATTAAAATGATTAGCATGTTTCCGCCGATGCCGGAGGAGATTTTTGCAGTGCAAAATGTACACACAACCGAAAGCAAAATAATCTTGAGGTGATCCAGTATACAATGCGCATGATTTATTTCCATTACCCGTGCATACCAGCAAATAAGGAAGAACTATGTGCTATATAGTCTTGGAAAACATGTCGATCGACACCAGAAGCAGTAATCAAGATCTGTACAGTGTGGAGGCTATGAGTAAAAAAAAAAATAACAAAATTAACAATGTAGAAGAGAAGCTCATTGAAACGATTTTTAACAAATGAACTCATCACAAATCATAAAGAGCAGAGCAAACAAATACAAACACTCGATTGGAGCAACCGCACCTGGTGGCAGAACTGGTGCAACAGGTAGCAAGGGTCGCAGTGGTTTTACAGGTGCAACAGGGCCACAAGGTTTTTCTGGTTGGTGAAAATGATTGAAGATGTCATCACAGCCAAAGAGCAGACCATCAGTTAGCAACTTCAAGCACAACTTTGGGATAGGTGATAATCACCCTCTCCATGGACAAAGGCTTCTGGTTCCTCGTGCACAACTAAAGACGACGAAAAAACTAGAAACAAAAAGGACTTGCTTCACAGCAAATCTGTCTGGATGCCTTCAAAATGAGAACAAAAAACTCTGGTTTATTGTTCAATGGATAGGGCTATGCCACAAACCCATAAATTGAAGTAGGAATGCCTCCTCTATGATAGTTTCGAAGCTATTTAAGATTTGCATTTTGCATATTCACTTAATTTGCATATATTACAATCCTACAATTTGGTTCATTGATCATTGGATGCGGCTTTGCAACAAACCTATATATGGAAGTTGGAATCACATCTCTATGTACAATAGTTTTGGAGATATTCAAGTTTTAAATTTTTCAATGCTCCTTATTAGCATAATTTGAAATTCTACAACTATAATGCCCATTATAGTGGCAAGTGTCACACAGGTGTATATGTAAATTGAAATTTTGAGTCCATCTCCAATAGTTTAGAAGATATGGCGCTTTTAAAATTTTTGGTGCCTCTAAAATTTGCGTAATTTTAAACATTATGACTATTCCAAATGAGATGCACAATTTCGCTGGTTATGTCAGTCACCACGGCAAGTTCGGTGGTTTTCGGAAAAATGGTGTCTGGAAAAAACTCTGGACCAACTTGGTCAGAGAGAGAGAGAGAGAGAGAGAGAGAGAGAGAGAGAGAGAGAGAGAGAGAGAGAGAGAGAGAGAGAGAGAGAGAGAGAGAGAGAGAGAGAGAGTGAGTGAGAGAGAGAGAGAGAGAGAGAGAGAGAGAGAGAGAGAGAGAGAGAGAAGTTGGCCTTTTATTTCTTTTTTAATTTATCTGAGATGAAAGACCACCTGTCCTGCGTGATAACTTTTGTCTGGCATTAGGGATTGTTTAAAATTGCAGGTACCACTGTACAGTGAAACCTGTACAGTGGGCATCTCGCAACCAGAGAAAAGTGACCAGTCCTGAGAGGGTCAGCTCTTCCGGGCAGTCTTGATGAGTATATGTACATGTACAGTGCACACATATTATAATTGAGAGGGATGTGTATACATGCAATGCAAAACTGTCTTTGTTCCTCTGTTATATAAACAAATTTCGACAGGTGTTGTAACAGAACTCCATGTTCATGTACCTGTGAACTGAGACATGCACTATACTGACTCAGTATTGGCTATGAAGACCAGGCTTCATCTCACAGGTAACAAGAAAACAAAGACACGAAAGTGTCCAGTGAGATGACACAAATCCACACACTTTTTCAAAATTCACCAAGATGTAAAAACAGTCATTGAGGACTGTGAATCAAGACTTTGATGGGTCCAACAAGCTCAACTTTGTATGTAGTCTATTTTTAACAGAGGGTACAATCCGGCTTGTTCTGCCTAAAGTTCAGTCCCTCTGATCCCTTGGGGCATATAAGCACAGCAGACTTCTAGCCTCAGGCGAGAACAGACAAGCTAGGACACTGATTAGTCTCAGCAATTGTGCACCTGCAGCTCTGTCCAGCATTAATGTGAACATGGAGAAGATATCTTTCTTGCATGAGCAGGAAGAGATTCTCTGTATTTTATTGAGAATCCCATTACACATTTGTTGGGAGTTCCTCCCACCTCCCATTTGCCATGACCCAAGCCTTTCAAACCATACACCTAGCAGGCATGGCTAGAAGACTGCCTGTGAGACAGGTTTAGGTGTCATGAACCCAAAATGGTTGCCTAGCACCGTGGAGGCTTACAACATGCAGTACAGCAGAAGCCCTAGTCAAAATGTGGATTGTTGGCAAATTCACCGAATTAAGCAAACATTAAAATTCCCCAACTATTTTTTGCATGCTATTTGATTTGCCAGATGTCTCAAACCTGTATGTGTAAGTTAGAACTTTGTGTCTATCAATAATATTTTTCAAGATATAGAGCTTAAAATTGCCCGTAATTTGTATAATTTTCAACTTCATAACTATTCCAAGTCAAGTGCCTAATTTCACTGATGGGTTAGTCATAATGGCAAGTTTTGTGGTTTTCGGAATAATGGTGTCCGACAAAAAAACACGGACAGATTTGGTCGTAAAAAAGAAAGAAAGAAAGAAAGAAAGAAAGAAAGAAAGAAAGAAAGAAAGAAAGAAAGAAGAAAGAATTCTTGGGAAAAAATCAGCAAAGAGACCCAAACGAAAATCAGAACATTGCAACTCAAAAGAAAAACACCGAGAAAAATTTACTGATTCTCGATAGCTCACAACTCAAATTCATACGACCAGATAAACTCATTTGAAATCCCGATCTACCAAAGCAGACAACAAACACAATAAAAGATGCTGAAGTGTTCCTGAAAAACTGCAAGGAAAAGTTTGATACTACAAAACTTCATTTGATCACAAGTGATATGAAAAATCAGTCCCCACAAGAAGTTACTGATGGTATAGAGTTTGTGTTACAGTCTAAACGTGGAGAAACCAACCAGCATAGATTATGTGACAAGGTATTATTTACTCTAAATCCTTAGTATGGATATAGATGATCTTAACTGGCTGCTCGATCTTCGACCCTGTCATATTTCTCAGATATACTTGGCACCATTTGTAAAAATGATTTAAATGTTTTATTTGTTTTTAAATCGATATGAACCAAAGATGCAATATAAAAACTTCAAAAGTCGATGATAAATGTTACTATCTATATCAAAGTATCAAGGATCTTGCAAAACGTGCGTCACGGGACCCAAAAAGTTACACTTTGAGACAATCTTATCATTAAACGAAGCACAATTTCAAAAGACCCGAAAATACAAAAAAAAAAAAAAAAAAAAAAAAAAAAAATATGCCTTAAGTAAAAATTTATTCACTTTTAAGGAACGCAATCCCAAAATTATTTTGGGATATTTTATATGAACTAGAAACAGTCACGGGGGCCAGAAATAATCTGAGTGACACAATTGAGTAGAGTTCGTGGTTGCAACATTTTTCAAAATTCATATCTCACGGCTTTTGACCCGAAACTCTCACCTATGTATGATGTAGTTAAAAACAAAGTATCCTTGGGCAGGAAAACTACTTTTGCAGAATTAGACCATCGTATAAGATAGAGTAACTGGAATCGAAAATATGATCTAAAAATTGAAAATGGCTAATCTTCTGTCAATAACCTAATCCTAAATGAAATGTTAAAGTAGACAAAAAGTATTCTAATTCCGTCACTCTTATTTCAGTTATTTAATGCGTCTGATCTCGTGGATTGCTCCCAAGCGCAGTTCCACTTATCCATAAAGGATGTTGTACAACCGATCCAAATAGATATCGTCGTATATCTCTTGGGAGCTCTGTCTCAATCTATTCTGTGATACTTTATTCTCTATTCTAAGTGATATAGCTTTGAAATCTATTGCTCGACTGAAGAATCTATTCTATAGTACGCAAATTATGCTTCCAATATTGTTGAATTCATTTCACACATTTATATCGCCAATTCTTATGTATGCTTGTGAAACCTGGGGGCCCTACGTAATCCCAACAGAAAAATGTATTACCAGCACTGAAATTGACAATTACTTAAAGTATTCTTTCGAAAAAAAAACACATAAATTGTCTGCGTTTTACGTTAGGAGTGCAAGAAAAACCCAGCAATTTCGCTGTACTAAATGAAGTTGCTGAATTCCCTCTTGTAGTCCAAATTTTTACACAAAAATGCAAGATTTGGCAACGAATAGTTGCATGAAATCCGATAGTTCACTGTATGATTGCTTCCTTTGTAATCGAGAACATATTGAGATTGGAGAGTTTAAATGAATTATATTCTAAACAATATTTTCAACTCATTGCACTTTAACAAAATGTGGGGAAATATCGGTTCGCGCACTGACTTTTTTCCCACTCGGACATTTGTAGCAAAATTTAAAATAAAAAATTTATCATCGAACGGCAAGAAACTAAGAAAAGTAATTCTGGTTTCGACCAAAAAACTACGTACATACACTAAATTCAAAGAAACTTCGAATTAGAAAAAAATGTCTTTTAGTGATTAAACATGATACATTGAGTAAAAATTTCACTCGATTAAGAATAAGCGCATATCATTTGAAAATTAAAAATTGGTAGACACAAAAGGCCCAATAAAATTCCTTCAGAAAAAAAAATTGTGCGAAATTTGTAATATTTTAGAAGACGAATATCATGTAATAATAGCTTGTAAACATATCAAACTGAAAGAAAATACCTATACGATACGCTGATGTTGATATTTTCCGATATTTGACACAACAAGTGAATCCGAAAAACAAACAAACAAATATTATCAGGTTAGAAGACATTGACAAAATTGCAATAGTAAAGATATTTTAGAGATATAAAGAAAAAGAGGGAATCTTTCTGATACAGACCAACATTGTGAATAGTAAACGAATATTTTCTCTACACATGTTATCATTCATGTTTCACATGTGATTGTGCTGTTGTTATGCTAAATGTATTGGGTTTTTTTGTATCGTGTTAGTGAAATACTTGTTTCCTGTAATTAAGTTTGTGTTATTTTTCTTAAGCAAAATATCACGATTAATGTATGTACATGATACAGCTTATAATGTTCAAAGACCACACATGTTCACAGGACAGAAGCTTTATTAAAAACACTGTAACACGAGACCTAATTGGTTCATTTTTGCATGTGACTAAATTCACTAATCGGGTGATATATTCCTCGTCAGACCATATGGCCACAGAGCTGTCTTTTTTCTACAGTTGTAGGAAAGATAATGGTAGTGCATACACACGATATGCATTACAAGGAGATCTGCTTTGCACTGAAATTTTGACTTTTCCGTTTCAATTTGAAATAAGAACACCGTTTAATGCGAGAAACTTACCAACACTGACTGTATACGCAAATGGGCTGCAATGTACCAATAGCATTCATGGTATAGGTAGGCAAACGATGTGCACTACTGATCTGTGCTGGCAGAAACCACAATGAGGCAGTGGGGGACACCAATTCAAGTCCCCATTCACCTGCATGTTAAATTTTCTTTCTTTGCTAGCTCATATCTATTATTAAAACACTTTTGAATATAACTATTGTGTTATTCTGTTGGAAAAGTCTAGTACTACAACATCAGGGGGGAAATCTTCAGTGTTTGAACTTTATCTAATTGCCGATGATATGAATCCCACTGCAATTTTGATACCCAGCACAGTTGGACCCAAAGCCAGAATAACTGAGTTGACTCACTATATATTCTAGGAATTTCCAGCAGCATCAGTTTAATAAAATATGTGTTTTTAAGGATATATAATTGGATGACACCGGTACATTTATTCTAAAGCTTAATGGACCTGTTATTGGAGCAAACTGATCAGTACAGACCTAACTTTCTTATCAGGACTTAAAAAACGTAATGAAACGTGGGTATTGAACCTTAGTGTATATATATATATATATATGTATATATATATATATATATATATATATACATAGATGTCCCAGGTAGTACCAATTACACATGCAAATGTTTGACTGATTCTAAAATGTGATTTCAACAGATTATGTTCTGAAAAAGGATAATATAAAACATGTTGCTATGAAACCCTATGATATCATATTTACAGAATACATCACAGTAATATCTGCAACAATGGATCAAACATTGAAAACCTTTTTTCCCCTCACTGTTGTAGTCCTTAAGTTGCCCTAACAGGATAAGACAATGGTTATATAATCGGAAGTGTTTTCCATAATAGACATCAGCTAGAAAAATTAGCAAATTTAACATGCAAGTGAATGGGGACTTTAGTTGGTGTCCCCAACGGCATCATTGTGGTTTCTGCCAGCAGAGGTCAGTAGTGTTCCAAATATGGCAGGGACTTTTAAATAGGGTCTATTAGAGGCAACGATAAAGAGAATCCTAAAACCAATGTAACTAATGATCTCCATTAGAGTGTCCCTGTCTCTTACAGTCCCAGAAATTACACTGTATTTTTCATAGCAAGTCACCCCAAGGAGCTTTTGTTAATGAATTGATAAAAATACCACGTTGCTTGTATGAACTTATTTCCAGACAAGCAGATTTTGAAATATACTTGCCCTGCGGACAAGTGGTGTTCTAAAAACATTCCCGACCCCTCACACACACACACACACACACACACACACACACACACACACACACACACACACACATATATATATATATATATATATATATATATATATATATATATATATATATATATATATATATATATATCTGCATGCATATCTATGTGTGTGTTGGATTTAACAGTTTTCAGTGTATCATTTCAGAAGTATTACACAAATGTCATGTGATGCCGGAATATGTAGCTGCGACTTTGCAAGGTAGTGGTTCACTTCATATTTCTTGGCGTAAAATTTGGACAAGACGCCACCGGTATCAAGTGCTTGAATGCTGATTGCTCGAAGTCGCATGAGTAGCCTCTCTCAGCCAGACATTTTTATGATGCGGACTCTCTATCCGGTTGACTGTCTTCTATTCAAGGGTCCTTGTTTCATGTCAGTACCCTGCCTGGAGGACTAGAATACTGTTTTTGCTATTTTGCGTCCGGATGCAACCATCTAGTTTCAGGAATCTGATTTGCTGATCTTTGGGAGATAGAGATTTTACTGGCAAAAAAGAGCACAAGGACGAAGTAAAAGTATGCAATATGATATTGAATGGAATTACATGCCACCAAGGTGGACCGATAAGCAACGGAATATGATCTAAGTATGTAATAATAGTTGTTATTAAATATTCACCCATGGGACTGTATATATTTGGTGGATATTATGTGCAGGTCATTCTAAACGTTGATCCACAATTGTTACCCCATTGCTATTAGTTGTTCCAATCGATGCCTGGGGTTCGCCTACGAAATAAAAATATGAAATGATAATAACGAAATACAAACATAAAACTATCACTACCATCCAACCTGAAGCCAAGAATATAACAAAACAGATATGAAAACATTCTAGATACTGGTTTAAATATTCATCAAGACCACTTGAAGACACGGCGGCAAATCCTGATATGTGGATGTTAGTTGCAATTATTCATTGCACTTATACCCATAAAAGGGTTTCAAGCATTACAAAAGTCTAATACAAATGTACACATATGACACAACAAACATAGAATACAAACTGTGTTAATTAAAAAATTCTTGTCTCTAAAAACGATTTACATCTATATGCACATCTTGGTCACTGGTACTGCCATCTCCGGAGCAGATGGGGGACAGGTTCGCAATGTTTACATGCCTGTTATTAATGGACTGACTGCTGCTCGCTACACCTTTACAGAACATACAGCATTATATGTGTAGAAGCAAACACGGATATTATCAAACGTCCATGATTAGAGCAGAGACTATAGTCATTCACTCTGTTTGGAATATTTACTGTTTACTAACTCAAATTGGAAATGAAACTGGTTTAAGATTGTGCAATACTGTCTGTTTTTTCTCTTCTTTACGTCAGATAAATTTGTCATAAATGTGCACTGTTGATATTAAATAAGGTTAATGAACATAACTGGTCACAGGGTTAGTTTTTGTTAATATTTACAAGTTTTTGCACACAATGTCCGTTAATGTCGATTCGAAATTACATATTACATATTCTGAATCAAGAAAAAGCAGAATAAAACGAAGCATGCACAAATGTAAAACAATTGTTCAAACATATGCGAAGTGTTGGTAAATATTACGAATGCACAACAACAATACGAACCCTGAAACGATAAAAATCACGTAACCTCAGATTACAGAGTGTTTTTGCATCGCCGTATCTGTATTGTCTAAAATTTCAACTGTTCATTTTACGGTTTGGTATATTGCTATGTATGAGGATGGTGTTACGTTTCTTTTGTACTAAGCAAAATTCGATTTTGCGTGTACGTTTCCATAGCATGCTTAAAGAAAAAGTTGACGACGTTGCTTAAAATACACCCCAGTCAATGAGATAAATATCAGCCAGACTTGTACGCTTTGGTATTATGTACCCAAAGTGGTAGAATCAGTCTAATCTTACTTTTACGTTCATAATACGGAGATGACTTATTGAATATTAGTTTAATAACGAGACAAACGTTATTTGGTAATCTCTTCATCTTTGTGGAATGAGATTTCGTTTTTTGGACTTTCTTCTTCATAATGAAATAGTGTCTCTGAATAAACACCCTTCAGCGGGACATTGTTTACAAACATCCATTCACATGACATTAGATTGAACACATGCGGAGCTGTTGTCTGTCGTTGGCTTAAATCTAAGAACATGTATATAAAAATAGACAAATAAAACAAAAAGCACGATCTTTTGATCTGACGGATGGGTATATTATTATTCATTTTATACTTTATTCATTTATTAATTTAGCAAGCTCCTGTACACTGTTGCATTAAATAAAGCATCCACGAGGAAGTTGTAATCACAACGCAAACCTTGTTAAAGCAAGATTAAGTAGATTATTGAACGAGTAACTCGTTATCAGAAGATATAATATTGTTATAAAAAAAGAAAAGAAAAGAAAAAGAATGAAAAGCCCGAAAAGCGGCATTCTATCCTTTTAAAACGAGACAGAACTGCAATATAGCCACTCGTATGGAAAATATGTGAGAGGAATATGGTCGTTTGCTGAAGTAAACCTTTTCCAATTCTTTAGCCGTGGATAAAATAATGAGTACATACATTTAGTAAAATAGAGCGACGGGAGATATTTAAGGGTGTTGGTTTCCGAAGAGTCATAATGTCGTAATTTCCTGCCATTCAAAAACTATTGTCAGAGGTAGGATTGCCGTGCATATGACAAGCATTATTAGATTAGAATGATAAAACAAATATAAGAACAAGGCAGAGATAATGGATGTCCGCTTGGGTATAAACAACACTAATAATATCATGACCCATTAGAAATGCTTCTCATGAAGATGGATGAAATCTTATCTTTAAGAAAGCAATCAAATGTATTAGGGCCATTATAAATGATTCACTTGCAATATATTAGGATTACGCCAATGCAGTCGATCCAGCGATGAACAATAAGGTAGTCCCTTTCTACCATGTCTCGAGTGTGTACTATTCGCTTGTCATGTTCAGCGGGGACTCCTAAAGATTTAGCCCACCTGTGATTAAAATGTTGAAGTTTACCGATGTCAACAAAATAATTCGCTAAACTGCACATTCATTTCTCCACCACTGACATATAACCCAATTAGGGTATCTTAAGTTCAATCTTCATAATAGATTGGCATCGAGATATAGTCTATTGGGCACATCTGTCATCAAGTTACGGTGAAAGCATAAGTGTTTTCAACGAAAGGTTCCCCATTGGCTGGAACATTGACAGGTAGATCCACTATGTGCATGACTAGTAAATGCCAAAGTAAGCGTATCCTTGCCCACAATTTAGATTTCTCAGCGGCAAGCTTTGATTGCACCAACAGCGCAGGCTCCAAAGGAAGCTGTGGACCTGGACCATTAGAATGCACTGTAGGTATGCTGATCCCTAACTGAAAGTCAATTTAGAAAGAATATGAATCCAGTTTTGCTATGTTGAGCACACCATCCTGTCGAAATTGGCAACTGATGAAAGAATTGAGTGAGAGCATATACAATGAGTTCCACCGTTGTATATTGTTTCTGTTAACAACAAGATATGATGATTTCCAACATCAAAGCTTCAGCCCATTACCCCACTGTATTATCGGAAACCTGTACCACAAACGTTACAAATAATGTCACATGTATATATTGTAAGAATTGTTCCTGTCATTAACATTACCAAAACACCACTGTGGCACAGAAAACATACTTAAGTCCCTTGAGCACACTGCCGACGCAACATCACAAATGGAGTGCATGGTAAATGGTCTTCGTTCAGGAGCTGCGCAATGTTGACCCACATAAAAATGTTTCAATCTCATAGGTAAAATAAATGGATTCGTGTAGTCTAACATACTATTATCCTGGCACCTGGATTAAATTTGTTGCATTCATGGACCTGAAGTTCACGCGATACTCGTTGCATAATCCAGATGCAAAATATACAAACTCAACAATAGTTAAAGAGTTAGAGACAAAATATAAACATGCACAACACAGGAGGTCAAGTGTCCGAGACACATAATACCCAAGACCAGCACGAGGCAATGTGTTCTGGACAAAAAGCGACACACCCAAACAATAGGAGGAGGTATTCAAGAAACAAAATATATAAACCCAATACAGTCCACAAAGTACTTCAAACTGTGTCATTTCTTGAATCACATGAATTTCTCTTTTCTACTCGTGCCTACGCAATATGCATAGCTTGGGTAGTTACGGCAGACAACCTCGCATTAAGCACGGCACCCATAGTCCAGGGCAAAACAGAACTATCATTGAATACTACGAACGGTATGGCAGACACTACGTTCTATCACAGCCACCGTCGACTTTTGCATTTAAAAATCCATTAACTGTGCCTCATGTAGCATCCACCAGCTTGGGAAGTTCTTCATTGCCAAAATATACTACACCAAGCCCAAAGTCAAGGTATTATAGACAGAATGCATGTAATCCAAAACACAAGTTACAGTATTCCAGAATGAAAATATACATACCCAACACAGTTGGAATAAAAAAAGTACTGCAAAACAAAGTAAAGGTTGTCAGGTTGGTCTCCCAGTCATGTGTCGAGTTGAAAAAGCAGAAATAGTGAACATCACTGCGGCATGGCTTCCTAAGATTACTGTGGTGTCTAGCTACCTGATATATATGGCTGTGAGTATTGTGGGGTTCGTCTGACGGGCATGGCTCTGATTATTGTTGTATCTTGTCTGGATGATGTGTATGGCTGTGATTATGGCAGTATCTGTCTTGCCGATGTGCATAAATGCCAATGTACAAGTGGAAATAATTGGTACACAATGGAGAAATCCATTACTGGGATGATAATAAAAGTACATCAGAAAAGATTCCAATGTGGGTTGGCTGAGTCAGGGCTATCAAAAAGAAGACGAGGGAAAGGAATGCTTTGATTTGTTCAATTCATGATGATGACATATGGATTTTTTTGCATTTAATAACCCATTCTTCCATGTGCCAATATAACTTAAACAGCCTTTCTTCTCGTTACTTCGGATTGGGCACGTAGCAGACAGAAACGAAACCACGGTGTTCACTTCCCAGAAACGAAAGTTCCTTTCGAATGGACATATGTCAACTTAAAAAGAAATTGAATCCTGTAACTTCGCAAATATGTGACGGACAGCGATATTGTTGGACAATACACATCAATATTTATGTGCAAATAAATGATCTCGTTATATTGCTTAATATTTACTTGTATTATTTGCCAACGGTGTGATCCATGCATATGAGGATACATCAAAATTCATTCAACAGAACACTGACTAATGCATAGACGTAAGATGTTTTAGAGGCACAGTAAAAGGAAACCTCATAGTTTTTTCAACCAGCTCTTACATCTTTGTCGCAATTCTCAGAAGATCAGAGAAATACATTGTTGCAATTGTGAAAAAGGTAGGCTATAAAATTAGTGTCATGGAGAGAAAACCAAATCAACCTAGATGAACAGAAAAACATAGCTTCCTATTTTCCAGAACATGATGTAGATAGCAGTAAATGCAAGGCTGTTTCAAGTTTAATTTGATGCACCCCTACAAGATATATGGGTATCTGGCTGTCTCCATAAAAGTAACAAAATAGAAAAATGATGTACATTGTATAATATATCGAAATTACCTATTATCTGTACCAGGAAGAATTTTGTGTAGACCTGTATGTAATTATGCATGCACATATGTACCTACTTCTATAGTTGACCCTTAAGGGTACTCAAATTCTCACTTATCATTATGAACAGTAAGAAAAAAGTCCAGACTGCATTTTGAATTAGGTTTTACCAGAGCTGCTTCAGGGACAAGCCAAGTATACATTCAGGTTTGGGGTTATAAAGAAAAGAACTGGTACAAACACTCATTTACATGAAATGTGGGTCCTAACAAGTTCGTTGGAAGTGATCATAATTTATTTTGAGACCAAAAATATTGACACTTATGATAGTGTAATGCAACAAAATGATGAATGGTACTTAGAGTCATTTGCCTTTTAAACAGATTTCTTTTTGGGACTTCACATTAAATACAAATACTTCTCATTCCGATTTGAAAGGACCCAACAAGTCCCTCATATATATAAAATATATGAGAAAAAAGGTTGAAAGGATGATCATTTTTTTTTTTAAGTGCTTATTTGAAATGATATGAGAGATGGCCTGCCTGCATTTGAATATGACCTGTTTGTTGAGTTGCTGAACTTTTTGATTGATAGTATATATGTCAATTTTGGTGATTCGATTTTTAGAAGGTCAATTGGTATTCCAATGCGTGTCAACTGTGCACCTCTTTTGGCAAATTGTTTATTTTACCACGTGTATAAGTTTAGGTTTCTTGTACAGCTATCAAACAAGCAGAAATTCCATGATAAATCTGTTTAAGTTGGCAAGTAGATATATTGATGACCTATAAAGCATGAATAATGAACATTTTCGTAAATATTTTTCATAAATATGCCCTGATGGTTTGGAAAAAAAGAAATTACAGAAAGTGACATGGAATGTTCACATCTTGACAAAATGATGTATAATCAAAATAGTAAATTTAAGTTTAACTTAAACGACAAAAGGTACAATTTCGAATCTTTAACATAGTAAATAGCCATCACATGGACAGTGATATTCTATTCGGTCATTCCTATGGTGTCAATGTGTCAAAGTCAATTGCCTTTGCTAGAGTGTGCACTGATACGACAGCTTTGACATCCGTCATTTACTGCTATTTCAAAAACTTCTGAAACAGATACATTCAAAAATGACATTGTAACGATCGTTTCTGAAGTTTCTAGGTAAAAATGAAAATTCACAATACAGATACCAGTGGATTTGAGATGTTATATAGATGATGTAGTAATATGGTAACTTAACAGTTGTAGTTGATATTTTATACAATGAGTGTAAGAGGCAAACTGTTTCCTAAAAGTGAAGTTTGCCAGCATCAAGTCGGTTTAAGCTACTACTCACTTTTGTTGATGCCTGTTTCAAGTAAGAAGAGAGATATTTTCCCTCATACTGCATTTCGAATTTGTTGCCTAACACATGAAAACATAAAGTTGTTGGTATATCTCCCTTGAACATCTAGATTTTGACCTGGCTTGATTGTTGACTGAATAGTTTTAATCATGGATAGTTCTCGTTAACTCGCATTTTCGATGCAGCTTCTCTAACATTGTTGAAAACTGTTATCTGCTTCTGTTTTTCATGTTTTTTTTATAACATTCATTGTTTCGGCTTGGTCAATATGACATTTTATCCTTTTTGGATGTTCAAAGAATACTGTATTGCTTGATGGATATTTATGTCGTGCTCTTATATCTGGTAATGTTTATGTTGATGGACTTGTCGAAATTTGAATGGTTTTCGACTTGGACTGTTTTTTCTGATATGATATTGACATGTAATGGTCTCACTAGTATCATATTTGCTATGCTTCAATATCCTAAATGAAGACTAATGTGGACTACTGGTATGTGCCTTCTTTTTACTGCTGCTTCGCTTTTTTAATATAATCCCTTGCTTGTGCTTCGTAGTTTAAACTGATCTCGTTACGCACTACTGGTACATGCATATGCATAACTGACATTCTAATGTTTCGATGATTCTGAAAATTCGCTCAGCATACCCCTTTATAAAATAGGACATCATGTTGACGTTTCTCATTCACTTGCACTCAGCTCTTCATCCAATGACAACTCAAATAATGTATTGGGGCATCTGTTGAACCCTCAATTGTCTACAAGATTCACTGTCAGTTAGCAAATGTCTGTGTTAGGATTAGGGTTAGGATTAGGGTCAGTTTTTTTTTTTTTTGGCATGCAAGTGTAATTTGATTTATATTATATTATGCGTGCAATGGGCAAACAAACAAATAAATCACGATAAGCAAACTAACGTCCATTTTACAATGACTTGTCTATTGCCATAAATGGAAATACACCTTGAAATGTCCAGGAGGAATGATCTTTAATACCAAAGCATGTTAAAACATTAGTGTGGGTCAACCATACCTAAATGATATTGGTAAATTCTATTTAAATCATATGATAAAGCAACGCATCAATCGGAGGACACTACATATATATATATATATATGGCCAAGCTGTAAATACCATGTCACAAATAAGCTAACCTGGCTGAAAAAAATGTAGTATCATAGACGAGTTACTTGAGAAAAGAAATGTGATCTAGCAAAATATACTTCGTCAATTATATCACATAAGATCTTGATGCTAGGGAAGTTGAGAATGCCTGTGTTGGAATAAAACATCAGAAGGTAGAGGTTAAAGTGCCACATCAAACGTCATTACAGAGGAGTAAGCCATATACAACTGTGACTACTTATGTAAAAGGCAGTTGCCTTAATATTTATAAAACCGTTTCAGTGCCAGGTTTTTACTAAGTTAACATCTTGCGGGCGCACTTTTGGCAGTTAGAGTATCTAGAGGGAAGCTGTTTGACCAAGACCGTTCTTATAGTGGAATAGTGCAGTACTTGGTTGGGAGAGTAGTTAAGAAATGTTATGAATCTACTACCATAATGCCAACGGGCATCACACGCCTCTTTGTCCTAATTTTAATGAAACAGTTAGTGTGACATCTTACCCATGCCGATGTTCTTGGGCCTAAGCCTTCGAGAGACCATGCTGCCGAATGCCAACAACTCACGACCAAATGGTGAACATAAAACAACATAAATAAGTTACTCAAAGAATATCAAGTCACAGATCGCCGTGAATTTATATCTCATAGAAACAATTTACAGGCCTTTCGTTGCAAGCTAAGTACAACAGGGCATCGCTGAAAAGCTTTCCCCTTCGTGCGGAGGGCACATCGCGCAGACAATGCGTGTTTGAAAATCAGCAGGCCATGACCTATCTTATACCGCAGGCAGCCTGGTACTCAAACTAACAATATTACAGGAGTAAATAACTTTTCCTATATCACAACCATGCAGTTCGGTGCTCAAATTAGCAATATGATATGAGATATTAAAACATTAGACAAACACGACTTTTCTTGTGAATGACATTGACACAGCTACTTCGTCACTCTAATCACTGTACATCGTGGACGTGTATTCTTTTCATTTTTTTTTTATTTATTTATTTATTTTTTTTGTTAACTCTTTTTTTTCTGAAAACTTTTTGGCTCTTTCTTTTCTTGTTTTATTTATTTATTTTTATTTTTTAAATTATGTGTTGTTTTTCTTGTTCCTGATTTTTACAACTGCGTGGTTAGGCAAGACATGATGCTGCAAAACATCTGCAACACATATGGAAAATCGTGAATGGTAAATACTGGACCACATCAGTCCCAAACTACATCAAAAATCATGATAGAAGATAATAAGTGACCATTACTTTTCAAGATCGAAATCCAAATTCATTTTAAATTCCAGTGCGTCCAAATATGACAAGTAAACACGAACATGACCAATTACATACAAGTTCTAAACACACATCAAGACATGCATCTGTCATCAACTCCAAACAGCCATCCTTTTGTTTGGATACTGGGTGGCTGAATGCTCTCTCCACTTGTTTAGCACCCACAAACGATTACATTAACACTCGTCCTTTAATACTTATTTGGCACTGTTCCTCTTCAAACAACAATAAATTGGCATACGCATTTTTAAAACGTACTAATGTATAACTAACGGGTCTAACAGTCACGCCAGGGGCAAGTCATCACAAGTAAGCACAAGACAACCAGTTTAATGGTGTCAAACTTCAGCACGATCAGATGGCAGGTTAACTTCTAAGTGTTTCATCTTCGTCTAGGAAATACATGTTTCATTGCAACCTGAAAAATTAGCTCAAGAGGCCAATGGAGGGCTTGCTTCCAGAACATTTATTGTATGTTACCCAAAGCGATTTTGAGATCTATATTTCAGACAAAAATTAAAACAGAAAAAAGAGCCAAACATTGAAGCATACGGTATAGATTTCTGCCTTCAACCTATTCAACCGCGTTTGCAGAAATACAGCTTTAGCAGTCCCAAGGTGGCCTTGTCAGCTCGATAACACTGGAGAATGGATAATCATGCAAGACACTGAATTTTGGTAATGTCCAAAATTGCACATGGTAATTGCCGAAATTTAATTTAGTGTATGATCAAAATTGTATAGGGTAATGTCTCAAAGTGTATATCACAATGACAGAAACTATGTGGCAATGGATAAAATTGTGTGCGGTAATGCCCGAAATTGCACACTGTCACTCTTGAAATTGCATATATGGTAATGGCCAAAACTATGTATGGTAATGCAAGAAACTGTACTTGGTAATGCAATCAACTATATACGGTAATACTCGATTTCTATGATAATACCCTGATCTGGATATGTTATATTGTAATACCTTGAAACGGTGTAGAGCAAGGCCAGAAATTGCTTTTGCTGTACCCGAAATTGTACATGGTAATGCTAGTTAATGTATAAGGTAATATCTAAGAAACTGTGTTTGATAATGCACTGAATTGTATTTGGTAATGCCAGATTTACATAAGACAAGGCCCAAAATTATACAAGGCAATGTCTTAAATGTAATATGAAAATGCGGAAAACAGTATGACGTAATGCCTTAGATTATCAATAGAGAAATTCCAAACTCTAACTGCGTAGTTTAAATGCAATATTTTATTTCTTAATAGGTCCAGTTTATCATTGATAAAGAGTTAAAACGAACAAGGTGCATAATGACCAAAATACCGCTGAACAACATACTTAAATTGCTTTCTGAATGGTTAAAAGAAATCACTAGCCCCCTCCAACAACTCGTAAAATGACTGTCAGTGTCAAACTAAATATCATGTGTAAACACAAGGAGATGACAACATTGATGTTATCGACACTCTAGTTTCCCTTTGATGTACCCTGGCATAATTTTCACAACTGCCAAAGATGTAAGAACCATCAAGTCAGAAAATCTACGTGGAGATGTCCAAAAAAGGTACATGGTGATGGATTTGACGCCTCGCAAGCAGGTATGAAAACAAACCCTGATAGGGTCCCATAAAAATTACATTTGAGCTAAACCTCCCAATAATCGGGGGTAATATTTCTTAGGAAGAATATTCTCAAAGCAGCTTTAAAAGTAAAAAGTGTTCTCCATTTTTTTTATATAGCTGTCTGCCGCATGTCTTTAAATTCACATATTTCGGCATCAAAATAATTATAAACTATAACACGCACTAAAAGTTAAAATGGGTGTCCCAAATCTTAAATATTTTGTGTTGACAGACAGGTGTTTGATGTTGACACATCGAAAGGAAGTCACTTTCATATGACTCTGAGACAGAAGAGAACCAAATATTACAAATGTGAGACACTCTTTTTTTCATTCCATAAACTTACTTTTCCTGCAGATTTGAGGTCCCTTTCTTCAAAATGTAATGTGCTGAATCGATACTTGTGTTAACAATGTTATAATGTATGTGTTTATATGTGTGATTAAGTCATATGTAAACATTGTCATTTCTGAAATTGAAATTTCTAACACTTACTTTTTACCACACTTCAATCTAAATGTAGGGGTGAATGTGATTTGAAATTTTTTAAGGGCTCCTAACCGGACCTGTATCCGTAACATATTTTCTCTGTGGTTACACTTACCCAAAGTATTGGCGGGGAATCTTAAAATATATTTTAAGGTGTAAATGGTTCAAATTTGTATAATATTTTTGATATATCAATCTGTGTAAAAGTCCCATAAGTTATCTCTGCAGCTCCACTATGCCAAAGCGAAAGCACGTGACAGATAATAGCTAATATATATATACATGTATATATATATATATATATATATATATATATATATATATATATATATATATATATATATATATATATATATATATAATATATATAATATATAGATATATATATATAATATATATAATATATATATATATATTATATATGTATATATATATATATATATATATATATATATATATATATATATATATATATATATATATATATATATATAGGTCAATGTACGCAAACATCACTGAAAACGTGCATTGTTTCAAACATGACATGTTGTACTTTATATATACTGAAACCTTTTTACTGTTATTTCCATTCAATTAAAACGTTTTTTGACATGCAGTAGGCATTTATGTATTGAACTCAATCTAAACTCAATTACTTTCCCACCGTGACCAGGTTTTTCATGGGTGTAGGTCTTGCGAAGTACGCAGATATTGTTTGCCAAGTGGTGACAATGATAAAGACAGGTGCGAATACACTACCTCTGGTGCTCCCTTGTAACCACTGTGATCTGCCTTTGCCTTGTTTGGTTTGTTCCCCGTATTTATCGACCCATAAGAATCATTTAGACAAGCAACCTGTATCAAACCAATCGCTCATAATGTCATTCTTTTTATATCTTGATGCATAAAGAGCTTTTTAACTTTTAAACAGTTTATCTTACACTTATTTTAGTTCGCAGAAGTTCGCCACTCTTCTGACATCAGTCTTCTAGTTCCATTTTTATTTGGTCTCTCTCTGTCTGTCTGTCTATCTCTCTCTTTCTCTCTGTCTGTCTGTCTGTCTCTGGCTCTCTTTGTATGTGTGTCTGTGTGTCTGTCTATTTGTTTTTATCATGAAGCTGTGGGCTAAGTGTTCAGCTGAAGCATTTTCCTTTTTATTAGTCATATTGCAGTTTTTTCCGGTAATGCTCTGAATGTATATTAACTGGCTTGGAGACAATACGATTGTGCCTGGACAACAGTGTGTATGGAATTGTCAATCAGACGTAGCGAATAGATTCTGGTCTGATCTGTTGGGAAAACTGATGGGTAATGCTTTGCGCTGCATATTAGCTGGGACATTCCCGTTTTTCAATCTCTCTTTTTTCTGTGTGTGTGTGTATATATATATATATATATATATATATAGAGAGAGAGAGAGAGAGAGAGAGAGAGAGAGAGAGAGAGAGAGAGAAAGAGAGAGAGAGAGGGGGGAGAGAGAGACACACAGACAGACAGACAGAAAGACAGACAGACAGACACACACAGACAAACGGAGCACATGGATGCCCTTATGTTTTGCAAAACACCTTGTCTTGTTCTTGACATCACAGAGCCTTCATAAAATGCTTAAGCTTTACAGAATCGAATGCAAGTCTGGCATCAAACATACTTTCCTTTACATTTTCAGCTTCACGTAGCCCTACGATGCCTTTTTGGAGAGTCTTTTCTATTTATCCCAGTGTTGTCGTTTACTTTACAAAGCATATATTACTTTCTCCCCGCAATTGGAGAGAGGAAATGTGGCGTTCTTGAACACGAATAGCTTTGCCTATTACTGTATGAATGAGGGTCAACTGGTTATTGGGATATAAAATCAAAAGCCACTAAAGTCTTATGGCATTGCTGATACACATCGAGACAGCACCCCCCCCCCCCCATCACTTCGTTCTCATATCCTGATAAATGCTCCTACGATCAGCCTTGCTACCACTCGGCACGCACTCTGCCTATGACGACGCAAAGGTGCTGTACGCTTGGGATATTAATATATTTGCATCGTG
Source organism: Hermodice carunculata (assembly GCA_964020975.1). Lineage (NCBI taxonomy): Eukaryota > Metazoa > Annelida > Polychaeta > Eunicida > Amphinomidae > Hermodice > Hermodice carunculata. The sequence continues at coordinate 50,054,253 of OZ026616.1, read as the reverse complement.
TGCTGCCATTTCTCTGGAATATGCACCACACACACAATTGGATTGGTCGTTGTAAACCATATGGACGATATCCGTGTAAGTCAAAATATAGTGGCTCTGCTTTGGAGATGAAGGGACATATGTTGCACCAGCTACACTTTTGCGCACCTCAATATTTTCCTTGCGCTTTGTACTATACGCGTAGAGGATGATAAAGCAAAGTGTCAGTGAGTTAATCAAGGAATGGAAGTCATGCTTTCCGGTTTAAATTTCATACCTGCCAGCATTTAGCTAACAAAGCATCTATTGGCATTAGTAGTTCACGTTACATGATTTTGGATCGCATTATTGAAAATCAGAATGAAAGTGTAATACTGTGTTAGAGTGGCGGCTCTTGTAAGCGTGGGCAAACATCGGGTAATGGCGAGCCATGATAACATTTATGTCAAAACTTAAAACTTTGGGGCCTCTGTTCACTTTCATATTGCCCTAATTCAGTATCCGAACACTAATGGAAACTGTTGCGTCTTGAAGATACTAAGAATGGCCTTATAGTTTTACTGTGTGTACTGGTAGAATGTCTGGTCAACACAATAAAGCCTCCATTTGTTTCTTGCCCCCCCCCCCCCCCCCCCAAGTTGTTATTTTAACTTACTTACTTTCCATTTTGTTCTTGTTTGGCAATTTTTAATTCAGAAAGCCGTATTTTTCATATCCCCATGAGTGTCCGGTGATGATTGTAAGGTTCCGTATTGCCTGACGACTGACCAAAAATCGCCGTATGGTGGCCATGTGCATTGAGCTAAACGCATATATATTGTGGCACATGTTTTTTTTTTCGGTCGGAGGGCTGCATGGTAGCGTACAGGGAGTGTTATAGAAAACGCGCGACCTTTGATCCACTAACAATGCACCCATACGAATTAAATATGAATGCTAAAAAAGGTGATTGTATTTGC
>OZ026616.1:50032115-50053115 GCA_964020975.1 Hermodice carunculata | reverse complement strand
TCTATGTGATGAAATATGACGAAGCTACTTCGTGTATTACTCGTAGTCATTTCATTGCCAATTTCGAAACTAGTCAATATGTTCTGAATATTGTATCGATATTAGATTGATATTTCTTTTGCACTGACCCTCCAATCAAATACCAGTATGCCGAAAATTGAGGAAACCACGAGAGTGCTTCAGGTCAACAGTTTTCTATATGTGCGCCATGGGTGCAATGCACACCAAGCTCACCCCCACAGTTTCTATGTATGTGCTCTGGGTGCAATGCACACCAAGCACACCCGACATTTTTCAATATGTGCGCTATGGGTGCATTGCACACAAAGCACTCCGAGGAAAGTCATGAATTCTCATTTAGTACCGTAGTTTTAGATAAATGTAATTTGTCATTTGATGACAAATTGTAAATCTTACCTGCGATCATTATTAGCATTTGTAGATAAACGCAATAATGCAAACTGTAAATCTTACATGCGATCATTTAGTATTTTTAGATAAAAATGATTTGATGACATATTGTAAATCTTCCCTGGGATCATTTAGTACTTTTAGATAAAGCTTAACAGTCATTTGATGACAAGTTACAGAGTATACCCAGAATACATACAATACCTCAATTATGTCGACAAATGGATAACAGAAAACGCGTGATGAGTAACATCCGGTGGATGTAAACTTTATGGTGTTAATGTCTCATAGCTGATTACTTTTGCACGCATGTAGACTATAGTCTGTCCATCAAATCCATGAGACATTTACATGTAAAAAATTCCGTAACTTCTCACTACTGAATTAAGTGTCCATTTTCGGCCAAGAGTTGGTACCTTATCAAATTTGGTTGTCTCCTTGCATAATCCGTTTAGTCTTTCCCACTACATGGAAGTTAAATCAATACATTTTACCAGCGTTAGCGCAGTGTATTACGCCATTCCTCGTCTTCTGCATATGAAAAGACCCGGATATACAGAGGGAGCGTTGATTTGTTTCCAAGGCTTATTATTATTATTATTATTATTATTATTATTATTATTATTATTATTATTATTATTATTATTATTATTATTATTATTATTATTATTATTATTATTATTTAATGTGAAAGACAATTAATGAATAAAAGCAATATACGAATACCTTAGTTTCAGTCCTGCTTTTTATATCTTGAATTCGTTTCTTATCATAAATGGAACGTAAATATTTTTATGCCTCTGACTTACGTTATATAATTCACGTGCATATCACATGGAACTTAGCTCGGGAGCGTTTGATGTAGGGAAAAATTGCTTGTTTGGCCGGGGGGCACTAGACGTCGGCAATCGACAATCTGCGGTTCATAAAACTTTAAGTAGGCCTAATTTGCCTTTGTTCGTGTCGAAATGGATGCAACTAAATTGATTTATAACACTTACAAATTCTGCAATCTTGACGCAGCTCCTGGAAATTTACAAATTCGTTTTGAGCGAATTGTAGACTAAATTTGAGGATTGTTGAAGATTAGCAGGGCCACAGTGAACAGGTAAGTTAGGTATGAAATAATGAAGAAAAATTATAAAGAAATTATATTTTAAAACTTATAAAATATTTTATAAGTTTAAACATTTATATGTAGTCTTTGTTTGTGCACGGGTGTGTGAGGCTGAAAAGTTATATCATAGAAATATATATTTCCGTTGTTGGTCTACATTTAAAAGAAAATCATAAAAATTCGGTATACAGATGATTGAAAAATATATTTCAAAAAGATCATAAACAACAGTGGTAAATATTATGGTCAGTTTTAAAGCATGGTATGGACATTCTTTGGTTCACATGCCTGTGAAGTCTCCACAGAAGCTGATAAATACATGCGCCGAGAGACCACCTAATTGAGTTTGTGCACTTTAGTATAGAGTTGGCCATGTCAATATCAAATTTGTAAACCAGTACAAAATACTGGTGCTAGTGAGTTTGAAAGTAAATGACTGGTTAAAAAAAAAAAAAGAAAAAACAAAAAAAAAAAAAAAAAAAAACCCTGAAATATGTCATTAAAGAAACCGTGAAAGAACTAGGTGTTGCACACTAGACGACGATACAGTCACAGTCCCGAATCAGTCGGGTCGTAAAGTGTGCGGCCAGCTTTATATAGTCTGAAAGCTATAATTGCTGACTAGTTAATGCATGTAACCATGGTAAAAACACAATTCTGCTCAAATCATCGCTATCTTTCCCTATTCTTCTGTTAACCCTCAGATTCTATGTTAAATGCATCGTTTATATTATACCAATACGCGCAAATTAAAAAAAAAATAGAATCAAAAGTCTACAAGGTTAAAAAAAATAACACGTAAAATTTAAAACCAATCACTGTTTATCTCAAAAAGTGGTGAAAATGTGACAGCGCTCTTTGCCCACCAGGCACACTTTGCCCACCAGGCACACTTTGCCTCGCTCTCCCCTAAATGCATTTAAGAAAAGTTTATCAGCACGTGCGTTTTTGTGCTTATTTGGAGCTGTTAATCTGGTAATTTATGTCAAAAGCTTTCATCAACTCACATTGGTGCAGCTGTGTAACTAAAGTAAAGCCGATGAACATTTCTAATGCGTGATATCAAACGGTTTGAGAGACATACTTCATTTACACCCAGACCTTATACCCCTCTTTACAAAACGATTCTAATTGATAATGCATTAATCCATTAGAACTTAAAATTAGGCCTATCTAATAGGACGGCCACAAAATAAATCAAATTGATTCAAGATAATGTGCTCCATTTATGAATCCTTCATACAACTAGGGTATCCGCTCAAGCGCCTACACCCAGTGTCAATACTCTAATTTAAAGTAATATGTTGACTTCCGCCAAATGTTTAATGACTCCTATCTTTTGTTGGTATAAAATGATAAAAGAAAACTTTTTAAAAGATATAGACGATATATATATATATATATATATATATATATATATATATATATATATATATATATATATATATATATATATATATATATATATGTGTGTGTGTGTGTGTGTGTGTGTGTGTGTGTGTGTGTGTGTGTGTGTGTGTGTGTGCGTGTGTAGGTGTGCGCATGTGTTTGTGTGTTTGTGATTAAAACTTTTCCTTAATATGCTACATTCAATATATTCAACCTGGGTGATAAAAAGAATGGCGCCACTTTAAACATCACAAACAATTCTACAGTGTCAAAAACACCAAACCAGAAGCAAAGGGGCCGTACACGGAAATAGATGGTTTTGAAATGGAAATCATGAGGAGATGCATTCATGCCTGAGTGAAGAAGAAACTGATGCAAGTCAGAAGGCTACCACAAGAACTTGATGTTCGCAATATCAAGATATCAAAATCCAATTCCTTGCATACTACTACGTGGTTTAATATACTTATAATGCCAGATTTGCTCCAACTTGCTTCTTTACATGAAATGCAATACGAGCTTCCGAGTAGGCCTACAATGACTGTTTTATAAAATATGTATGGCTATATGGCCGAATACTCTCCAAAAAATGTTGTGTCTTAACTGCGTGAGATTAATCCAGTGTTAAAAGATGTGGGCTTTGGACAGGGGAATATCAATATCATTAATGGAGAGTAGATCCGATCCAATGCTAAGGGGATGCGTGTTTTTCTTTTCTTTTTTTTTTTTTTTTTCTTTTTTTTTTTTTTAGGTAAAATTGAATTATTAATTAATTTCTTTCATTGAACTTACTAAAATTTTACTTCATGCAACAGGTTTATATGAAAAAATATATGTTGACGAAAGCTATATTAATTCTGGGCATACACCGCCCTTACAAAATCAAAATTCTGGAATCATGCTGGATTTTGCTGGTATTTGCTGGACATGCTGAGAAGTGCTGGAACCACGTTGCATTTTGCTGGAAAAAGGACTTAATTTTTTCTCGATTTTCTGGTTTTTGCTGCTAATGCTGGATACTGTTGGAAACATGCTGGGTTTTGGTAGAAAAAGAACTTAATTCTTTTTCAGGGTATTCTCATTGTTGCTGGGAATGCTGGGTATTGCTGGAAACAGGCTGGATTTTCCTGGAAAGAGAACTTAGTCTTTTCAGGGTTTTCTAGTTTTTGCTTCGGATGCTGGATATCGCTGGGAGCATGCTTAATTTCGCTGGGAAAAGTACTAGTAACATTTTAGAATATTAGATTTTTGTTAAAGATGCTTGATTTTGCTGGAGTAGGCCTCATGGTACAGCACTTAGAAAATTTGGAATCTTGAGTCTTTGACAGCCCAGCAGAATCCGGCAGAGTGTTCTGAAATTTACTGACACAATTTATAGTCCAGCAAATTCTTAAGTGTTACCAGAGTGTGGTTTTGCTAGATTTTTCACATTTCTCAACCCAGCAAATTTTTTTTTTTTTTTTTTTTTTTTTGCTGGACCTGCTAGATTACAATTAGAATAGATCTCGATCTTGGTAAGATATTCAACGGTCAAGATTTCTTTGGAAGGAAGGCAGCATGGGCGATAAAGCAGGAACATGTGCGTCTACCCTCGCTCAAGTTCCAATTATAATCTAGATGTTTCAGCATTATTAATTAGCCCCAAAAGTTTAATTTCAGTTGCAATCTTATGTATTTATCTCATAACTGGATCTTTAATTACCTGTGCCAGATTTTTGGAAAATTCATTAGACTTATAACTATCAAAATATTGAATGAAGTTACAAAATATTCGATCATTGGCTAGCCTCGTTCTCAAAGGTTTGCAAGGCGGAAATTTCATTTAACTGAAATTGCGGATTGTGAAGACTGCGTTCTGTTGTGCTGTGTTGAACGACTGCAGAATTTAACAAAGCATGGGGCAAGGCAACAAATTTAAATATCTAGTAGTCTCTCCCTTGTTGTTGCATCACACATTGGCAGTGGTTAAACCTGCCCAAACATCACCAGCCTTCAATGGGAGCAAAATATTGGGGGAAGAGGTGGATGTGCAAACACTGCAATGGCCGAGGAAAATTCACAAGGCTATCATAATGGAAATGGCTTGTGAGCACACTATTATTAACTCATGAACCTTCATGTCTTAACGTTACTGGATTAATACACAGTATGAATATCTTTATTGACATGAACCAATGCAACTCAGTATGGTAGAGGTACAGTCAGGATGGATGTGATGTACAATATAAAACGTAAAAGATGGAATCATGCCTTTTTATGGGGTCACACTAAACACCAAACCCCACCTGAAACCACCAAAACTCACCAAAACCCCACCCGAACCCACCAAAACTCACCAAACCCCACCTGAACTAACCGAAACTCACCAAAACCCACATTTAGCTGGATTTTGTCGGGATTTGGGATTTGGTTAAATCCCGACAGAATCCAGCAAAATTTTTTTGAAACTGGCTTGAAAAATGCTGGATATTGCTGGATGCTTGGCAGAAAATGCTGGATTATGACGGATGTTTTCTCCAGCATTTTCCACCACGTCCAGCAGTATCCAGCAGAATCCCAGCATTTCGTTTTTGTAAGGGCGAGCAAGGAATGGATGTCTGCTTACAGTAAATATAGAAGTGGATTAGGACAGGAAAGGGAGGGCGTATAATCATCTTGGATGCTGGTACGAAGGAGGGATTCCTTCCTGGTGCAACTAGGATCATGGAATCTAATCAATCCGCTGACTACCTTGAAGAGATGTGCAGTTAGTAACACTATGTATGTACATGTGTAGAATGTTTGTATGTTTGTTTAATTATGAAGTATTGTGGTATATTGTTTAAGGAATTTTTCAGAGGAGAAATATAACACACTAACTTATCTCCAAATTACGTTTTACCAGTTTTCATTATGTTGGAGGGATAGGCTTGAAACAGAGCTCACGGTCCTAAGGGACCCGGTCCCCATTTGAGTGCTGGTACCAGTAACAGTAACGCTAATGAAGATTTGGTCGCGGATTAGTTAGCTGTCCTACTGTGTTCGCCATGGGCCCTTTCGCAAACTCATGCTTCAAATAGACCAATATTGCACCGTTAAGCAACAAGAATATAACATTAGCTGTGATGTTGGCTGCATAAAGTATTACATTGGATATCTTGAAAATCTGTCAGTTAAAATAACATCTTGCCTTAAAACCTCAAGTTCAACTCTTTTATTTAACGCCGGTTTTAATTACAACATAAATAAATAAATAAAGAAGTAAATATATAAAGAAATAAAATAAAATAACCACAGACTATTATCAACTACACGTAAATAACGTGACTTCTTATGTCTTGTCCGTAAATTTGTTTCATGTATATTAGATAACATAATTATTTACATAATTAGCTGATATTATTTTGCACTATTATTTAATTCAGGCGACACTTACATGGAAAACATGAGGGGGCTGGTAAACGGCATTGACAAACTTCATCTGTTTGTCATGGACAATGCAAGCTATCACTCAATGATAACCACTGTTACGGAGGCGCCAACCAGCTCTGCCATGAAGGATAATATTGTTGATTGGCTGAAAAGACAAGGTTTGCCACATGATGCCAGTATGCTAAAGGTATATAAAATCATCTATATTTACCCTATTTCGCATAAATTATATCACTGTGTTATTGAACATAGACTTGATTTTTTGGTTTGTGTTTCACATGCGTAACATTATACTGTAATGATTTCGTGTGTATCTAAAACAATATTTGAATAAAACTGCGTAATTAGATCTACTAATGCTAAATCACTTTTCTGTTGATAAATGAAAACTTTTGATCTATTTGGTTGCAAATATATGGGATTCTCCACATGATTATGACCGACTGAAACTTCAAGATTTGAGAAATTTCAAGAATTACACAGCAATGTTCTTCTTTATAATGGATTCCAATAAATAACATTTAAACGTGCTTTTTTTTTCAATTAAGCATAATATTTATACCATTAATGGCGTGACATTACTTACATTATTTGAACCGGTTGAATTACTTGAAGGACAATTCGTATTATTTTACTTCTGTCACAATTTGGTGGGAAAAGGTACACATACCTACCCAACAAAAAGTTTTTTGGTAGCTACCGTTTAATCAGTAAATTACATATACATTAATACCTATTCTTATATATTAGCAACCTCTAATCATGTATGTATTTGTGTTAACTTCTGTTATTAACAATTGGAAAATAACTGGGCCTAAATCTAATACAAACGGTCAGACAATAAAATCTCTCCAACACTATAATATTTATGGTCTTAAATTATTCAATATTCATAATTTATGTATTTGTAAAGTATACTATTTTATTGACTGGTGTAGTTGCCTACTTTATGACACAATTGTAAAGAATCATAATCTCCCATATATATATATATATATATATATATATATATATATATATATATATATATATATATATATATATATATATATATATATATATATATATATATATATATATATATATATGTATATATATATATGTATATATATATATATATGTATATATATATATATATATATATATATATATATATATATATATATATATATATATATATATATATATATATATATATATATATATATATATATATATATATATAATTATATATATATATGTATATATATATATATATATATATATATATATATATATATATATATATATATATATATATATATATATATATATATATATATATATATATATATATATATATACATATATAAATGTTTCTTATCATTGCATTTATATTATTTAATTTATGAATGCATTTCAAAGCCACCAAAAGGAATATGTAGAGCAAAGTTGTAAGGCGGGCCAAAGAAAAAGAAGAGTTTATGTGGGAAACAGATGGAATGACAGAGGAGGTAGCGCTGCTGGTAATATATATAAATATAAATATATATATATATATATATATATATATATATATATATATATATATATATATATATATATATATATATATATATATATATATATATATATACATACAAATGTGTCATGTTGAAATTCTCATGTTGAACAGTGTTCCATCAGTTGTAGTACTGAGAAAGACGCAGGGTATGTCCACAATATATTTTACTGTATACCAGGATAATCCATGAAACTTTCCTGTTAAAGAGTTCCCAATTAGTTGTAATATTAGAAAAGAGGCAGGGTAAATCTATCATGAATTTTATTGTATATAGCAGGTTCAAGGCCGCAGCCATGGGTCAGATGCTGAGCCAGAACGTCATCCAACTCCAGCATCCTAATCAAGACTGCTTGGGCGGGCGAAAACAGATCATAAATATATCTGGCTGTGGCAATGATATGTAACATTACGCAATGATATACAAATTTGGTAACCACATGTTTCATGTGGTAAATCTATCGTTACCTGGTGTGGAAATAGTAGCAGTTAGCAGTGCCAACAATTCTGCTTTATATATCCCACAATGTGATTACCACTTATATAAAAACTTGCCAGTACTTTCGGACCTGTATTCACTATCGGGCAACTTTCTCCATTGAGCTTCGTTTTGACGCAATGGGGCGCTTGGCACTCAGCGTATTGCTGACCCTTATTCCATTGCCTCAGGGCGACTTTTAGGTCGGATACAAAATACTATTTCTGGGGCTTACAACTGGTCACTGATTGTCGTTGTATATACATTTTCAGGTAATGCCCACTCTGGAAAAGTCCCTTGTTAATGGACATTACATGTATTCGACAAATCAACCTTCCCTTAACACTAATCACCCATATGTTTTGGACCCTACCTCTTCAAAATATCCAATCGACTTGGCTGCCATTGTGAAAATAGTGAGTTCCGCACCCAACGCCAATGGTTTTTGAATGAGCATGGGACGATCTTGCCGAGTGGTATGGGAAGAGGGTTATAATAAATGAATCCAAATATATATCTTGTGCAATTTTTCCGAGCATCAACAATGATATATATGCTGTGCCTGCGACTCACTTTGATATCGGAATCAACAGTACTTTTGTAAGACTGTCCCGCAGTCAATGAATTAATTGCGCAATGTCCAAAATGGCGCTCCAGCGTGCCGTGTGGCATTTGGATTTGTAACTAATGATGATAACTGCTTCGGACACAACCGAGCGGGCAGATTAAAGCTAAGATAGTAAGTCATTTTTTAAAAGTACCTTAATGACCGTTTGCCCTGATAACTCGGAGAACAAACACCTGGAACCGAGCTAAAAACACGCAGCCACGATTCACTGTGATTTTCATTTCCCACAGTGCATTGTGCCATGTTAAAAAGGGGCAAACAATATGCATGCATCAAGACTCCGTGTGGCATTTAGATTTATAAATAACGATGATAACTGCTTCAAACACAACCGAGCGGGCAGATAAAAGTTACGATTGTAAGTCATTTTTTAAAAACATGTTTACGACTGTTTGCTCTGGTAACTAGGAAAACGGACACCTGAACCTTGTTATACTAGAAGCCGAAACTGCACCCATCTTGGCTATATCATTATCATATGCAGCAGCTTTGCTTTTTTCCCGGCCCAACTTGATCGTCCAGACAAGTTGAAATAAAATGCTCTGTTTGAGTTGACTTTACTGCAAAAAAACGGCACACGTTGGCCAGTATTTATGTTAACTCCCCAAATAAACTATTTTGTATGCTCAAATCCAAAATATTTTGCAGGGGCGGGGGAATGCCCCTAGACTCCCACTAGCATGCCTTCGGCCCTTGGGGCCGTGTGGGTCACATTTGGGTCACTGAAAATAATCATGGACTTTTGGGGGCCTCCTGGGTCTCTGACTGAGTTGGCCTGGGTTGACCAGTATTTATAAGGTAAGGGCGGCTTAAAAGTACTTTTTTTGTGTTCCATTAATTTTAAGGTTGGGCCTTTCTAGTAGAGCCTGCCAGGTTACCAGAACAACACATTTATTTTTGTTAGGTCTTGGGTAACTTGGACATTAGTTAAAACATGTTGAAAATATATGTTCTTTCCCCTTTAACATATTACCTCTTTTGACGTCAGTTTCATTTGGTACCTGGGCACAGCTGGAGGCACTTGTATGTATTATAAATTCCCAAATAATGAAAATTAGCCAATAAGAACAGTATAAGTGTATGCTTATGTATGTATGTATGTATGTATGTATGTATGTATGTATGTATGTATGTATGTACGTACGGACGTACATGTTTTAATTTGAATATTTCAGGCAGAAAGATATGAGATCGAGTGTGATGAGGATGTTTACATTGAAAAAGATGAAGATGAGACTTGTGAGACGTGCAAACTATGATTTCCTGCAGGGAATGACAACCCAACATAGCACGATTGTAACTTCTGCCAAAAGCAAGTATTTTGTGTAATTATTTTTGTACCAATTACAGGTAGACTATATAATAAAATTTATAGAAATCGTAGGCCTAGTGCAAATACAAATATTATACCCCGCCCAATGCAACGTCATATAACTGATGGATTATTAGTAACACGAACTCTTACGGTGAGCAGATAAACCGGTCAGATTTTCACTCGCACATCTAAGTTAGTCCAACTTTCTACCGAAAAAGCACACATGATCCCTAAGTCTAAGTGACATTGAACCTTTGTGTATTTCCTGAATCCAGAACATCAGGCACCTATTAATTCCATTCTTGAACTTACGCGCCCACTCATGAAGATATAGTTCGATCTAAAGATAAAGGTACCTTACCTCTCAAATAAAAAGTATATATATATATATATATATATATATATATATATATATATATATATATATATATATATATATATATATCAACCGTGTATCAAATAAACTATCACTGTTTTATATAAATTCGCATTTTTTCAGGTAGCCTATATCATTTTGCAAGTTACAACTTTTTCGTCACAGATCCAGTGACAGTTTTTATTGAATGGTTGTGTACGCAACATTAAAAATCTACATTTGATGTCTTTAAACTTGATACTATTTTTATATCAATGATAACTATATAGATTACACAATGCATCTTGTAGCTTCCACATCAAATCAGAATGTCGTTCAAATTAATATGTGTATATATACTGATCTTTATTATGCCAAAAAAACTTAATTACTATTTTTATAACTGCTGATAATTACACGTTATGATACATTATGCAAATTGTCCAAGCAATTATTTGAAGTTACTCACTATTTTTAATGGATACACTGGGTGATATTTTCTACAAAGGATTCTGACCATGGTTCCAAAACCTGCGCTCCCTTATCATTCTTAATTCATAACTGAAAAGAAATTAAAGGCACCCAATATGCCATTGCTTTTATTAATTATATGCACCCACTTCTTATTTTTATATTTCACGTTGTATTATTCTGTAAGGCACACACATTATGCATGCTCTTTTGAAAGAAATAGTACTTTCAGGCAATACACATTACCATTTATGCAGTATATTATATAAGCATTTCTTGCTTGGTACCAGATGGATCCACGATGAGTGCTAGCCCAAAAAATGTCACTTTTTGGTGAATGGAGTGAAGCGTTATTGCTGTCCTACCTGCACAAGGATTATGGCAACTGAATCCTAAGTGCTGCCACTAAGGATATGTTTGTGGCAGATTATCCCTCCGGGAAAGGCAGGCCATCGGTCTATCACCCACCCAGTTAATCTGCACAGGTGGCAACCGTAGCCTAATTGATGGACTATGTTAATAATACAATGACTGATACATACATGAGATAATACGAATTCATGGACTATACATACATACACACATACATAAATACACAGATACGCACGTGTGTACGTACATGCATGCATATATATATATATATATATATATATATATATATATATATATATATATATATATATATATATATATATATATATACATACATACATACATACATACTTACATACATGCATACATACATACATACATATAGGCCTACACACCCATTTTTAAGGTCATATACATTTATTTTTATAAGGTCTATACGTCTTTTTCTCGTCAAATAAATACTTTAAAACAAAATATATCACCTGTTCTTCCATCAACGTATTAAATATTTTACCGGAAATCTAGGCTTTGACCTTTGACTAGGACCCCGCATTTCATGAGTTTTAATTGTTGAATTGCATGTTTTACTAGCTACAAATCTCTTCCTTTATCAAACTGTGTTTATTGACCAAGGCTTAAGATGGATATGAAGTATCTTTAAATCAATTAAATTTATATCTTTCTTTCTATTTGAAACCAGTCACTAACCATTTCTTACAATGAAAGGCATAAACTGTGGATTACCAGAGACACCCACCAATACCCTTCTTTGGTTATTTCCAGGGAGCATCTGCTGCGAAATATGCAACGCCACCTGGATGTATTTGGTAGTAATTATAAACAAATCAATGCTTCCTCTGAAAATCCTGGTTATTTCATATGCAGTCGACGAGAAATGACGTAATACAGTACGCTAACGCTGGTAAAATGTGTTGACTATTATATGTTGGGAATAACTAAGCGGATCATGCAAGGCGCCAACCAAATTTGAAAAGGTACCAAATCTTTGCCGAACATAGACACTTACTTGAGTTCTAAGAAGTTACGGAATGTTTTAACTGTCTCCGGGAATTGATGGACAGACTAGAGTTATTCTTTCCGATTCTTTTTAGTAACTGGTAACCAAAGGACTTGCGCAAAATTGTTCGAAAAAATGCTGAAGAAAGCGTTTGGTAAATTAAAAAAAAATAAAAGGGAAATAGTCTCCTGAAATATGGTGTAGATTTATTTGAATCCATCAACAAAAATATGTCTAGTTGAACTCCGAGACATTTTCCTCGCCGACATTTTATTTAAACGGTATGGACTTACACAACCGATGATACGTTTGAACTAAGTGGACTTTGAAAAGATTAAAGTTAATCCTGGAGAATCCAAGATCTAGACGTAACTGGTTATGACATGTATAGGCAAAATCTGTGTCCGTTGGAAAACTAATCAGGAACATTTTCTACAGTTAGCAAGGTTTGCTTTCACTTAAGATTTGAATTTTTGGAGTGAAATTGAACCTCTTGTATCGGAAGGAAGATAGAAATAAAGCTTCATATTGGAAGGAAGGACTCTTGGGGCAATTAGTTGTGCTATCGAGAGGACGTGTGGAGCCAGTAGAGCGAAGATTCCGAAGATTGGAAGTCGCATGGATTAGGGCTGAGAGATGGGAAGGTGTTACATTGTGATATACAATGGAACCTTATTAATCCGAACACCTTGGTACCCCCAGTGAACTGTTCAGATTAATGAAGCATCTCGATCACTGAATCACTATGACTTGAAATGAACACTTCTGTTCCAGGAAAAGTGTTCAGATTAATGAGTCATATGGATCAATGAAGTCCGTACTACTGAGTTTCCACTGATTTTGTAATAAAGGAGTACCTTGAAGTATTTCCTTCTGCTGGTGACAGTTGCCCAGCCGAGTTCATGTAAAAGATTGACATGTGATGTGTGCTGAAAGACACCAGTGCATATTTTGGCAGCCTCAAACTGTACAGATTCAATTAGCTCAGTAAGGTCTTGACCCCCTTTGCCAAACAGTACACAATCATATTCAAGAACATAGTTATATATAGTCTAATCAAAGCTTTCTGTGAATGTTTGAATTTCAATCTACGCGGCAGAGCAATACACTGGCTAAGTTTGGTGGTAATGCAAGTAATTTGTGCATGACAAAATAAAGATTTACTAACAGTGATACCAAGATGAATGTCTGAGTATGCTGCGGGTTTTTCAGAATCTCCGAGGCGAACAGGTAGGTGCTGCAGTGTAACGAGTTTGGCTGACAATATTACAGAGACAGACTTTAACGCATCAAAGATAGCGCTCCATAGCTTCCCCAGTGTGTAAAATGGAGGGATAGGAGCTCAGATGAGACGATTCAATGGCGTTATTGACAATACAAGTGAACTGGTGCTATCAGCAAAGAGTCTGGCACTGTGTATATTATCATTAAGAAGGTCGTTTACGTCGACCAAAAAGATAGGTGGCCCCCAAATGGAACCCTGGGGTATACCAGCTTAATTAGGTAGAAAAAAAAATGCCCAAGAATAATAAATAGTTGGAAACATTTCTAGAAATAACTTTCAATCCATGCTACAAACATATGGGGAATGCCGAGTTGTCGAAGTTTGAAAAGGAGGACAGGAGGTCAAACCTAATCAAAGGCCTTAGCTCATCTAAAAATACCATTTTGCCTTTTTCAAATGTTTTAGGCTATTTTAGATACTGTAAAGGATGTACACAAGCTGATAGAAAGTATAGTCATTGGCCTTGAAACCAACATTTTTAGACGCGAGTATACTAATTTGTATCACATATATTCATTAAGTGCATTTGAGCCCTGCTGTTGAAACAGCTTAGAAACGTTACAGAGTGAAGGAATAGGACGATATTTGCTTTTAATCTGTATTTTGGACTCTTCTAAGCATAGGAGAAGTGGAAAAAGAGAGTCGAAGGATATTGTGAGCAGTTTAAAGATCGAGTTTGCAATGTTCTTGAGTAAGATATTGCCAATTTGTCATAGCCCAGATGCAGGGTAAAGCCTAAGAGAAGAGAAAATAAGCGGGCCTCCGTTCGGAATGTGAAGACAGGAACAAATGGAGCTTCGGCATCAGGCTGAGTTTTACACTTGATGGGAACGTATGAGTTAAACATTTTGCATATCTCCGTAATACATGGTAGGATGCTGTTATTGTCAAGGATAGCAGGCTATTCTTGATGTATTTTGCATCGCTGAACAGACTTGGACAAGCTCCAGTATTCTTTAGGATTTATATCTTTTCCGTCTTGTCGAAGCTCAAAAGTAAAGTACGAGGTGACTGATTTTCTGATAAAATCAGCGACCTTATTGCGATATTATTTTGCGATATTATTTTGTAGAATTGAAAGACCCTGTCAATCCGAACATAAGATTTTCCTTGGATATCAGAGCAGGCTTTGTTAGAAGCATGCTTTACGTGTTCCTTTACATGATTACAAGAGCAACTATGTTTTTATGTCTGAAGTTATCCAAAGTTTACCCGAAAAGCGAATGGTAACTTCCATAAAGGGAATAAAGTCCTTTGCAGTGATAGGAAAAGTCAGACCAGTATGACACAATACCATCGTTTGAACCAACAACATTATTAGCACGGTTTCGAGGGGCTGTCGGAAGAACAACATTGAGGTTATAAAATTAACTTTTTGCAGCACCCCCATACTGATTTTTGGAAAGTCTTTTTAGGTTGCAAAGGGAAAGGGAGAAAAAACAAAATATTACACGGTGGTCATAATTTGAAATTGGGTCAAGGCTTTCGGAGTCCATAACGAGGCTTGGGAAATCAGTAGTGATAAGATTACATGATTGAAGTAGGTTCGTCCATAAGATTGAAGATGTTATGTTTACTGACAAGATTAACAGAGATAAAATGAGATCGAGTTCCAGTCAGTACATCTGTAATTGAAATGGGCAGTGACTATTCAGGTGTTAGTGTGTGATTTAATGACCGTGGGTATAGAGTTGCCCAATGACCTGAGATAAGCGTCGTGGATTTCGGCTGACTGGCAAAGTGGATGATGGTGTTTACCAAATAAAACTTTCCGACGCTGAATGGACAGTTCGCTCGAAAATTTGAAAAAAAAAGCAATATACTGACGGAGAAGATCATTTTTTTATCTCATCTTTGTAATTTGAAGACAATTCAAGTAGCTGTTACGGATTTCAATTCATTCAAAATAAATAATGGGGATGATTTTAACACTTTCGTCAGGCATGGTATACTCTCCAGCAAATGCAAAAATACCGCGTCGGATTTCAAGAGTTCTGATGTAGAAGACGTCTCAGACTAAACGAAGCACACAGCACATTCACCTCGCATTGCACGGCAATGCTCACAGTGTAACAATAACAATTTCAATAAAGTATACATTTTGAATGAGTATAGCGTGTAGGACGTTGCTGGATCATCCTTTATTAGCTCAGCTGACTTGTCAGTCAGCTGAGCTTATGTGATGGTTATGCATCTGTCGTCCGTCGTCTGTTGTCCGTCGTCCACAATTCACAATTTCGGCTTCTTTTCTAAAAGCACGAGCCAGATTGACTTCAAACTTGGTGGGGATGTGCCTTGGGTGGGTTTCTACTAAGTTTCATCAAATGGTCACGGTCCAGTGATTTTTGGATTTTTTATGAATTTTTTTGTTCATTTTGGGGGGAAATCTTCAAAAATCTTCTCCAAAACCACTTGGCAAATTCCTCCAAATAGCCTAGGGACACTTTTCGAGACCCCTAGACCTTAAATTGTTCAACAGGTAGCGCTGCAATTTTTTTCTATTTTTTCATGATTTTTTTTGTGTTTTTGCCATTTTCGACTTCTTCTCCAAAACCGTCACTCAGATTATGCTGTAACATGGTGTAAACGTTGCTTCTAGAAAGGTAACACAAGTTTGTTCCCTAGGTGGCGTTGCTTTGGATGCCTGATTTTTAACGATTTTTTCAATTCGGGTATTTAGCGGCCAAAGCATACATTTGTATTAATTACTATGTATACTAAGGTGGCAATTCATGTTTTTGACTTCTCCAAAACCGTCTGTCAAATTCACTTGAAACTTGGTGGGAATGTGTCTTGGGTAGGTCTGTACCAAGTTTGTTCAAATGGTCACGTTCCAGTGATTTTTAGATTTTTTATGATTTTTTTAGTTCATTTTTGGGGGAAATCTTAAAAATTCTTCTCTGAAACCACTTGGCCAATTGATTCATGTCACCGCACAAAGGTAATAGACAACATCAGCATCAGAAGGTTCATGTGGGTTCCAGTAGAGGTTCTTGCACTGCATGAGGGCTTGAGCTGTGTATTCCCATTACTTACCATTGTAAACCTGTAATTCAATGGGAATACGCAATTCCGCCTCCAGCGTTTTTGTCTATTGGGTTAGCTATTTCACCATATACACACAATATTGATAATTCTGACCTCTCCTATTGTCTCGTTCAGTTCTGGCCTGGCGTAAGCTTCCTATGTTACTTACATAAGCAAGGCCACAGCCAGTGATCAGTTGAGGCGATTACCCGTGTCACCGCACTGCCTGTGTGCCGAGTAGTCGTAGTCTCAGCTGTTTCACTTTACGAAGTGCGAAGTCATAAATGTCAGAGAAGGGCAAAGTCAAAGGTTCAATTACATACCAACATGTTGACTCTGCGTGGTATTAACATTCACACTCGGATGCTGAAAGACAGTTAATTGACATAACTGGCTCCACTGTGGATGACCTTGAACTTCTCCTAATACCACATTGCCACTAGTGTCATCCATCTCTAAGTCAGCTGAGCCTGGCCTGTTCACACAGGCCTCTTGTTTTAGCTAATGAGATGTTGTTGTTGGGAGGTTGGAGAAAGAGAGTGCACTTCCACAAGTGATACGATCTAATTGAAGAACCAGATCCCCAATGTAACAAAATTTATTTTTCGAGAAAAGGGCCTATAATTCCTTTACTTTTAGAGCACTTCAAAACTTTACATAAAAGCCTGTACGCCGCAGAGGGGGGGGGGGGGGATTTCCTTGACAAAATTATCAAACTAGCTCAAGGGCGGGATACTAGTTTAAAACAAATACCTCATCTACATACATATATGTATGTATGTATGTATATATATATATATATATATATATATATATATATATATATATATATATATATATATATATATATATATATATATATATATATATATATATATATATGCCCATGGATTGTGCGCTTTAAAAACAAAAAACAAAACAAAAAAACATTTTTCATGCCACTGTAGTGGTGTAAGTGGGGAGTAACAGTGTCTCGGAACATACACATCCCAATCGTTTTACATCGCAAGAGAAATTATTTCATGTAATGTTAGGAAATTATGCATGGTAGATTCGTATTGTGTATCAGGAGAATCTTTCATTTCTGCATGCGACATGGAATTGCTAAAAGCCCGTGGCGAAACAGCTCCTATCTGATCGAAATTTGATCTCTGAGGCAGGAACACTTAATCCATTTAGTTTTGTATTGGAAAAGGAAAAAAAGTATGCGTAGGTAGAACACATGCAATTCGCTGATACACTTAAAAACACATAACGTGATGCAATGTATATGGTAACATAGCACAGTCTCTCTCTCTCTCTCTCTCTCTCTCTCTCTCTCTCTCTCTCTCAATCTCTCTCTCTCTCTCAATCTCTCTCTCTCTCTCTAAGAAAGGATAATTACAGTGCCAAGTTTGCACTGAGTCACAGTGTTTTATCGGGGCGCAATTCCGGACAATGCGCGAAGAGAAATACCGTTGACGCTGGCTATTCCGCCTGGAGATTTTGGCATATTGGTTCGTGAATGGACGGTCCTTTTGCAAGAAATATGAGTCTAGTATGATATCTGTATGATAGTTCAATGAAGTTCTTATGAATAAGCTTGATTTAAGTCACTGTTGGTACTTTTAGAGTTAAGTAATTGAATTTTCCTTCAATATATATTGACCTTGAAGACGTGGCCTTGGAGCCGAAGTATCTGACACCACTTGACCTTGAATTCTGGCCTGGAACGAAAATGAAACGACACACACATACATACACACACACACACACACACACACAAAATGAATGACTTCTCAGATTTTGTATATTTTGGGGAAAAGTAATTTTCTGTGCAGTTCTAGATGTGTCGTAGCTTTCACAGCCTGAAAAGATTTGTTCGCTGCTCGTACGCTAATACCAAAAACCGTTACGGAAGGGTGGTAGTGTACATCAACCTGGAGAGGGCAGCCTCGTAAAATGGCCGTGTACAGTTAGGTATTCCAAGCTACTTTAATTTCATGCAGAGTCGGTACGTTCAGACTTATTATTCACTTGTTGGTTTGAATGTTTGACTACATGTCTTACACGCATAACCAAATGGCCATAATCACCTAATTGCAACCAGGATAATTACGCTAGAGCTAATGGAAAGCACTATCAATAAACAAAGTATTTCATGGCTAAACTAGCTCCGAAAAAATTGCCCCTTTGAACTGAATTGAAAAGGAATAGCAGACAAAATTTTAAGGATATATGTGATGCCGTGCGAGATATGCATCCTGGGAAGTCCTTGGTTCTGCCCCATATTAATCTAATCATTTAACAATTTATTATAGGTTTCCCATATAAACCAAGACACGTAATTGCCGTATACTATCTTGCGATCATCCATTGGTCTCCGAAATTAAAAACAAAAACAAAAATGCGACAAATGTATAATCCTAAAAGAAAATATTCAGAAGGAAATTCAACAGTTTCAGGCTTACATTATGAAGATGACTGATATAGCAATTTATAACTGGCCACATGGATGACTGTTTCGACATGTATTCCTACTGGAATGTATGCCAAAAATGCCACAAATCAAACCAAACCCTAATGGGATAGAAGCAATACTGCTCACGTCGAAAGTATTGTAAACATACCACAAAACCTTTAAAAAACGGGACATAATAGTTACGTGTGTTGTTGTCTCCATCCAATAAACTCTTACATGGAGCACTTTTTACTAGGGTATGTTTAAGCTGACAATAATTATGGTGTCACAAGCAGTTTTGTTTATACACTTCTTTCTTAATCCGTTTAGTACATTATTCGGCATAGAATCAACAGTTTCTGTCGGCCGTTTTGGTAGCCTAAACTAAAGTGAGGACATATGTTGTCACGGGTCATATGTATCTTCGGTGCCATGAAAGCTTTTGAATTTGCAATGACAAAAATGATTTAGATGAGCAAAGCCATGTGATTTACATTGCTGCAATTGAAATTGTCAAGACAGTATTGCAAGCAAAGGATGAAGACAGTTCCTGTGCCCCATTACGCTTAAAATGGATTAGAAAGGCAAATGGCAAGCGGCCTTCCCTAGTGCAGCAGCGATAGGTCATGTACAAGGGAATATGAAATGCAAAACAAATCAGATAAAATGCATTAGAATACGAAGCCTGTGGTATCCCTGTGGTAGAATATGCTGGAATTTTCTTGAGCAAATAGATTTTCTCCTAGCAATCAAATGAAAGCCGGTGGGTGCTGACAAAAATTGATGCAGCTGATGAATAAGAAGATTTAAGCCCACTCCTTTGGCCGCCACAACTCTCAAGGTCATCACATGCAAACCAAGGTCAAATTAAGGTGTACATGTAGACTTCTTCATTATTTGACATCAAAGGGGGATGGAAGCGATATCCTACATCTGCCTGTAACCATGATGAATATAAATTTAATATATTACGAGTTGCCACAAGACATTATCTGTACAGTGGTCGAGAGGTTTGAGCTCGTCGTAAAAATAGCTTTTGTGTAATGACGTTCTGTTATCAGCCTAGTGTTCATTAAACATCCTGGCGCATGTTACTGAGTCATACGAGCATTGATCAAGATGATGCTCTGTTATAAAACGCAGTGTTTATTAAATATTCTTCCACATCTTAAGGAATCAAACTCTACTTCACTTTGGTTACTCCACGATTTCACGAAAGGAGAGTAGCGAGAGAGTGCAAATGAACAAACACGTGCGATACAGTCTCAGCTTTAAACTGAATAGGGCCAAAGCTAAATATTTATAACTGTACAATTCTAAAGCTAGATATCTCAATTAAAAGATGAAAACAATGCTGCTGATAAGATTACGCTGCTATTAATCGAAATTTGTTGAAGTCAAAAGTAAATGCTTTGGGCCATCAATGACGTTCTGTACGTCAAACTTTTCCTTGTCCAACCGACGGGGTCTTTTAGAAGATGTCACAACGCCAGTACAAGGTATACTGCGAGAAGAAGAAGAAGAAGAAGAAGAAGAAGAAGAAGAAGAAGAAGAAGAAGAAGAAGAAGAAGAAGAAGGAGGAGGAGGAGGAGGAGGAGGAGGAGGAGGAGGAGAGGAGGAGGAGGAGGAGGAGGAGAAGAAGAAGAAGAAGAAGAAGAAGAAGAAGAAGAAGAAGAAGAAGAAGAAGAAGAAGAAGAAGAAGAAGAAGAAGAAGAAGAAGAAGAAGAAGAAGAAGAAATCTCG
>OZ026616.1:49997115-50029615 GCA_964020975.1 Hermodice carunculata | reverse complement strand
AGATCAGCATGGGTGGCTGGTAGATTTGTGTAGGCCTAGTATGCGAACAGTGCTGCATTTGGGGTAACTGTTACAGTTAGATTATGTCTAACCATGGTAGAAAAGAATTTAATACTGCCCATCCAGTGATTGTGTGGATTTTATGACCTCCGTCGGATATCATAACCGAAGCGCATATCCCACGTTGGACATAGAATAGAATCCACACAATCACTGAATGGGGAGTATTAAAGTCTATATTCTTTGGATTCGGAAACTAATAAAAAATGGCTGACCCCATAACAACCGAGGATTTTGAGAAACTATAATAAACCTGAGTTATTGGAACACTTAAGTAGATTACCCCCTTTTCTGCTCTCTTCAACGCTAATGTTTACATCTAGCACTTTCCATTTTACCGGATGGTGGCGTTCCTGACAGGTCCTCGCACCGCACATCCTGGGATCTCAATGCATCCTCTCAAAGCTATCCAACGTTTTGTGTCCGTTTTTTTTTTTGAATTTCCACGAAACAGCATTAACAAAAATATAAATAAAGCTTGTACATCTTTGAAAATTTTATTTTTAAGATACTTGTTAGCCAATATTATAAATGGATCGACACTGTTTAAAAGGGTGTGACAGCTTCATTTGTAGACATTTTTTACCGATAAGCGGTTGTCCATTTGAATCACGATTCCGCCAATGCATTGTGTCAACGTAATTAGGCCTACAGTAGTGG
Organism: Hermodice carunculata; assembly: GCA_964020975.1. Classification (NCBI taxonomy): domain Eukaryota; kingdom Metazoa; phylum Annelida; class Polychaeta; order Eunicida; family Amphinomidae; genus Hermodice; species Hermodice carunculata. Next base: position 50,028,895 of record OZ026616.1, on the reverse strand, counting down.
CCACAGATCTGACAGTCATATCGCAGTCTGTAAACTCATTTAATGCGATTCCTTTCCCTCTAACCCATCCATTGGTATTATCAAATCATTCTTCAATCCACTCTTTCCGCAGTTTATCCGTAGTATTAATAACACGGTCATTGTGCACAGGCCTTTCGCCGGTCAACCAACTTTCAAATTTGATGTAATCTCCCTCCCTCATGAGGAGCACCAGTTCAGCATTGGAGAGTGTCATCTGACGGCAAAGTTAAGCATTAATTCTCATCATGGAGCCTCTTCATTTTATTTCATTTTATTGTTTTATTATCACTTGAATCTGAGTTTTCTAGTCTGTTATTTATGACATGAGCATATTACAGAGCTTTTGACTATAAGTATTGAATACATATATCATCCAATGGTTAGATCCGTATCCTTCCCTCTATTGCTCCCCTGGGTGCCTGTATACTACTCCCTCGGGGCAAAATACAGGGAAGGAGACGGATCTAACCATGGGATAATATATATATATATATATATATAACAAAACTGTTTCCTGTAGCCCCGAACACTCACAAACACAAAGCAACGTTTCCCAACTAGTGTAACGTATGGACGTGCATGGATTTTATGAATTTTATTAAAACTATATTAGGCAGGAGTGATTTCCGAGAGGGTTTGTTAATATAGAATACATCGAAGTATGAATTTCACCCAAATAGAATAGCCAATATTCAAATTATATGTATCAGTGAGTCATATTATTGTTTTCATATAAACTTAATGCATGAATAACAGTGGTCGAATTGATTGCCAAAATGGATATATACTTCATTATTCTTCCCAATCCATTTATGTAAGGTTATATTTTGTACACTAAGTAAAAGAAAAAGAAACTGCCTTGGGCCTCGTAACTAGCTGTGCAATCCTCATTTCTTCAAAAAAGAAGTAACTCGTTATGTGATGCAAAGTATCGGCCAATCATGATCTGCTGCAACCATATATCAAGAATATATTAACATAAATCAGACAGAGTGAATGCTATGAACACGACAAACTCGTCCTCCGACTTTCTTCAACGTCATGTGTGTGTGTCTGTCTGTTTGTCTGTCTGCCCGTATGTATGTATGTATGTATGTATGTATGTATGTATATATATATATATATATATATGTAAGTCCATATGTATGCATGCATGTATGTATGTATGTATGTATGTATGTATGTATGTATGCATGGATGCTGCTTGTAAATACAAACGAAAAAATGAAGTTGTTCCCAGATTTTAATAGGATAACGTATCGATAACCTGGTTACCTGGGAGGAAAAACACCTAGCTTATGCAAAACAGAACGGCTGCTGTGCTCACAAAGGTAATTTTTTTCACTTTGTGTGGATATCGGTATGCAAAATGTTGAAACTCTGATTGACATACTTTTCATCCGTTTTAAAACAAGAAGATTCTGAAATCTGCTACGGCCGGAAAGGGACAAATAGAGTGATAAGGATCAAATGGTGTTTCTTGTATTCATCACACTAGTTTATTTTTGCTGCAATATATGTATATATATATATATATATATATATATATATATATATATATATATATATATATATATATATATATATATGTATATATAATATATATATATATATATATATATATATATATATAAAGAGGTGCCGTTAGGGCCGTGGCAGCACATGATATTGATGATGCACACAGGCATTTATATCATGTTATTCTTGACTCGTTTTCTTGGAGAAAAGACACGGAAATTTAATTCATTTCTCTGAAACAGTGTGCTCAAATGTGGAGTACAGTGCAACATAAACCGTTTTGTTTGGTATAAGAAATGTTGCATGAAGTCCTCTCGTGTTATCAGCATACATATCCATCTGAATACTACGAGCAGACAAATTAAAAGAACTGGACGCTATACAACTTTTCCGCCTTTGCGACATACACCCACGCTCACATGGGCCCAAAACAACTTCGTGCACAAATTTATTTTGTAATTGTTAAATCGCGTTCAACATTGAACAAACAGTGGTGATTGGTTACAATTTCACATTCAGGGCTACTGGTCTACTCGGTGAGGTGAACTTGAAGTCACGTACCTGATGATATACTGAAACACCATAAATACAACACTCACATATCCGACACTCAGCGTCGCAAGTTCGGAGGGATAAAAAGGTAACTTCTTTGATATACGATCCATTTATCTGACATATTCAGTAATTAAATCTGACACATTTTAGGGGAACAGATGGTGTGGTGCCATTGATATAAGTTTTTGTTGTTTTCGTGTATTCTAACAATGATAGCATCTCACGTTGCCCTATCGGGTCTACCAGACTTTTTTTCAATTGGAGTGAAAACAACGATTTTAATGGGAGATATAAAGAATGATTATACTTTTTAAAATATGCATGATGCAAAATATCTTACAGTCATTGTGATTTACCTATTGATTGTATTTTCGCTTAATATGTTTAATTGAAACTTATAGGGCTCCTGGTAACAACAGTCTCTGACTGAATGGGTTAATCCGGCTAATCTGTTTTAATAAGATTGAAAATGATTAAAATCTCAAACAATGACAGTGAGCCGGGATGTTTATTTCTTTTGACTGGTTACTTGTTATTCATATTTCGCCGGCAACCATCTATCTCAGTTGTCATATATATATATATATATATATATATATATATATATATATATATATATATATATATGACAACTGAGATAGGCCAATGTTTCAGAGGTCGACAGGAGAGTAACATGCTTGATGTACGAATGGACGGACGAGCAGGGCACAGCGTTGTTTGTATTGGAAGTTACAGCCATGATACACATTATTCCAGTCCGAATGTGCTTTGACACGTTCCCTTGAAATGGTTCCTCATAAGTAGCATGCATCGAATCACATAAACAATGTGTATATATGTATATATATATATATATTATATATATATATATATATATATATACATATGACAAGAATCGTGACGAACAGCAATGTCCACACATGTGTTGAATGTATATGTGTGCACTCGTCTCAAGACTCGATGATCGTGCTTAAAAAAACACAAACGTTGCCTTACAACTCAACTGTTTGCCATTTAGGGTAGATACCTGGTCGTCACAACCTTGGCTTAACAAAAATTTTACACAAGAGCTCTGCGGGGAAAAAAAGAGCTTGGGCAGCCAGGCTGAAACCTTATTGTGTGTAAGCTACATAGTCTCTGCATGATATGAACGCTCAAGCCAGATTATGTTTCACTATAGTTCCTGCAGGGAAATGGTTACAATCAAATTTGGAATGCGAGACGCACAATTGAAATAGTAATACTGAAGCCAAAATTGGAGTTGTGGAAATTAGTTACAATGTACCAGTTACCAGTCGTGATTGTGTCCGATAAGTTGTACATGACAGAACGAAGGGCACATGTATGGAGCCTGGTCCTGCGTGCGGACAGTCGAGATACAGTGCCGGCATTGCTTATAAAGTATTAGTAGTGCTACATAATATGTTTCCCTCAAAATGATCAACATACCACAACCGTGTTGTATCAACATTTTGGATATACAACCTGTTTCGAAATATAGCACGATGATGTGTTACTTTGTTAAGCGGGTACAGTTCATTGGCCTACAGGCACCTTCCCCCCTTATGTTAACCTTCAAAAAGGCAGATCATTGGCCTTAGTCAACAACGTTCCTGGGCATACGATGGGCAGGTAGCGAGCAGGGTGCATGCCCCCGGGAAAGCGACTAGCTATTAGCATATCATCCTGGTAAATGCCCACTCTATTTTGCACTTTAAATGCTTCCACAAGTGGTCATATTTAATACAACAGGTCAATTATGTACAACTTAAGCAAACCGTCGTTTTATGTTGATTTCCCTCATATGGCTGAAACGTTTGTCATCTGCTTGTCCACAACTTCTGATTTATTCAAAATCCAGAAGTGCCATTATGAAATTCGTAGTTTTTGCTAATTGCAACTGTTTCATATCTGAAGAGAATTTCTCTATTTTTTTCAAAATGATATTTAGGAATAATCCAGATTGGTTCCATCGTAATACAGTGCGCATTGCTTCTTCAAAGCAGTGACTTGTATTACATACCCTGTCAGCTTACTGATATTTTCTGCGGGAACTTATGTCTATCTGTTTGAGTGTGAAAATTATGGTCACTCATATGGACTCAAGAAATGCTTTTGCGGATACAAAATTTACAACACAGACATACACTTCAGAGACTAGTTTTTGATGAGAAATAGATTAGTTTACGTTTTTTACTATTTTGTTGAGACGTCGATTTCAAACAGGCGCTGCTTTTTTTTCTTCAATTTAGTCTTAAATAACATGGAAAGAACTACATAAGATCCCCGTCCTTGATTTTATCAAAGTTATTGGAAACCAAATTTTAACCACATATCCTTTACGTTTTTTTATCCACCTTGATTGCGTTTGATTTCCATTTGACATTTCAATATTGCGCAGAAAGGAGCTAGGTAATGGGGAATTTCTCTACCTATTTTGGAATCTAAATCAATTTTCCACACCATATTTATTATCTTTAGCGAAACGGAGGTACATCCAAGCTTACCATGGACAGCTATATCACATTCTTCGCGGTTGACTCCGAGGCACCACTTAAGAAAACTAATATAGCCGCTGGATAGCGAATAAGAAATATCCCAAAATATTATCATGTGTTATTGAATTCAACTGGATAAAGATATAGGCTCCGCAAAATTTTGGAGACATGCAACAATATTGGGGTAATAACATTATCAAACAAGAACAGATACATTTTTACACTCACATCACAACCTATAAATACACGCTTAAGCCTCTCCAGGACCCTGTTTAGTTCATCATAAAATTTGATCGCACTGAAGCAGGTATTTTAAATGCAAAGACACGTATATTTTAATGCTATGTCTAGTGCACGCCATGTTACATCGATGATTCATAAAATTTTTCACACGTTTTATTTAAAGTCATAGTATTGGTCTTTTATAATTTTGGCACTTAAACTCTCTCTCTCTCTCTCTCTCTCTCTCATCTCTCTCTCTCTTCTCCTCTCTCTCTCTCCTCTCTCTCTCTCTCTCTCTCTCTCTCTCTCTCTCCTCTCTTCTCTCTCTCTCTCTCTCTCTCTCTCTCTCTCTCTCTCTCTCTCTCTCTCTCTCTCTCTCTCTCTCTCTCTCTCTCTCTCTCTCTCTCTCTCCCTCTCTCTCTCTCTCTCTCTCTCTCTCTCTCTCTCTCTCTCTGGCTTTGCAAAGAACCCTAATACATTTAGACAATTGCCTGTTCATACACTGTCAGAGAGTCCTGCATTGGCTTTGACTTGAATACTCGATTCAGAGTAATCCAATACATGAATTTCGTATTCCAGTAATTTTTAAAACACTCTCCATACCAAATGGGGTCGAGTGCCTTTTTCGAAAGTCCAAAAAAATAAATTGTATAAATACTTTTGCCGAGATCGGTTTTATTATTTATGTAAGAAAGTATTAGACACAAATATGTGGTGGCTTGTTCGACACACTCGTCTGTGAGCCCGATAATTTTTCCGACACTATAATCTGACAAATACAAATGTAATCGCTAGTTCAGTACATTACAAAAACAAACTGGATATACAAATACCTAATGTTATGACTCTATGCTTATTAGGGTCAATTAAAGACCCACCCTTGTGCAAAGGAACTGGCATACTGGGCCGGAAAGAAAGTGGATTTGAAATGATTAAATACTTCTCCCTTAATTGGTATCAGTAGCTTTCTTTTTTTAAACATTTCATTAAAAATGAGTTATTGCAGGAAAGGCAGCTACGTACTTATTTGGACCACATGGATTCTTCGGTTAATTTCAGGAGAAACAATTGAATAATTTCTGCAATTTTGACAATAATTTCAGTATTTGTTCTTTATGAAGATTGAGCTGAACATTATTTGGGCCAAAATGGCGAAACCATCTTTTGGGTCTATTTTGTCGGGTATTGCTTGGCCTATTGGTAACCGGCTTCTTTTCAAAAGTTTCCAATATACTTTGAAATCTTCTTCTTGGGTATCATTTAAAGAAATCGTGATTTACTACAATTCTTTTTACTTCATAAATCAGTTTATTTTACATAACACTATTTGTTGTGAAATATTATGATTGCCTCAGTGTTTACCTCTTGGCCGCACTGGATAACTGTAGTCAATGCTTATGTTACGCTGCCAATAACAAGCTTTTGTGGCGTATTATAGAAAGACGCTGGATCATTTTCCTGTAGATCTGACTGTTAATGTAGCTGTTGATGCATCATATATATAATTTTGTTAACATCTTCGTTTATAATTTTAATATGTTTACGATATTTGGCATTATAATGATGTTGCAGATAGTCGATATACTTTAGAAACTAAATTTGAAGCTTTCGTAAACTTACCTGCATACACTTTATTCCAAACAAAACGTTCAGAGTGGCTCAAGAGTCTAACGTAAAAGATGTGATGGTAGTGTTTTGTCTGTAAGAGGTAATCGCACTAAATGACATGGCACAGTGATAAGCAGCACAGGTAATATCGTAGACTGGCAAATCAGGTATTAGATGAATCCATGAGTGATCTGCCAAAACAGCTCGCACAGGTTGGTTGCCTTGCATCATGGCTATAGCATGCATACATGTCTGTAGAGTTACCAAGGGTTCCGTCATTTAAGATCTGTGAGCCTCTGGACCTACACAAATCATGCAAGTTAAGTGCGTAAAGATATTTCTTTATAATCAACTATATCGGGTTAGAAGACCAAATCTTTCATTGTTGACGTTGTTAAATTAAAATCATCCCTGGCTATGGACTTGTTCCTACAAACTGCCGATCTAGAACTGACAGATTCACTGTACACATAATTGTATGCTGGTATACACTTTTTTTTGGGGGGGGGGGGGCTATATGAAGCAGCAATAATAGGTTTGTCTGAGTCATACAGATACAGTCAATAGGACATAAAAATTGAGAACTTACGTGTAATAAAAATGCAAGTTTAGACTAGATTACACTTGGGGAACGTCTTAGATATTGGAAAAAGTATAAGTCGATTTAAAATAAGCACTCATAGTCTGAAGATAAAAAAATTTAAGTACCTAATTCACTGGTGGTCTGCCCCTTATTCATAATTTTATACTACCATTTTGACCCTGGCCGTAGTCAGAAAAACGGTGTCATTTGATCACATTTACAGAAGATCTATGCGGTATATCATGGTCAGTATATTGAAGTCATAAGTGAAAATTTCATTGTGATCAATAACAAAATTTTAACAAAAAGTTAAAGTTATGTGTTCATAATTATCTTTCGCGTATGCTCTTCAGTGAGGCAAAGTTTAATGAAAATAATAGGTATTACATAACAATTCAAAACGCAATATAAAAAAAATTAAAAAATAAAATAAAAACAAAAAGCCCCCCCCAAACAAAAACAAGCTAAAGCAAAAAAAAACCAAACAAACAAACAAAAAACATAAACAAAAAAACAAAAACAAAAAACAAAAACAAAAAAAAAAACAAAAAACAAACAAACACATCAACAAGAACAAAAACAAAACAAACATAGTAAAATTTACAAAAACATAAGAAATAAACAAAAACAAAACAAAAACAAACAAACAAACAAACAAAACTCCACGGTATTTTTTTTTCAAACTGGGTTGCCTCTTTGGCATCTGATTAGCACCAAGGACACAAGCCTAGCACTCCATTCACTGTCTGATCTGTAGTTTGTATATTGGGCAAGAACAAAGTAGCCTGACAATGTGTTCTTCATGCAAATCGACTCTATCATTAACGCCCAGTCTCTTTCCAAGAAGACTTGGGTTCCAATCGGTTGGCCCTGAGGCAATACGTCAACTGCATGTCTGTGTGTTACAAGACATTTGGACTGCACCAACAGCGCTTAAGTGGCTTGTACTAACACTAACAGCGTCCGGGCCAGGGGTAAACAAAGCATGGTGTATCGACTGTCGCTCATACCCGACTTGTCATATATGTCCATCTAGGCATGTTTCCTACACTCAATGGTTACATTATGAAGCACTTATATTGAGATCTACATGTCCGGCCAGTTTCTTCCCCTTTTTCCCCCCTATCTAAATGTCATGTGCTTATTTTTCCATGTTTTATATTTATTTTTTTCCCCATATTGTTAGAAAAGAAATAACGGGGCAATTGTTAGGAATGTGCGCACTTGATTTAAAAGGGTTCCTGTCTGTGGATGGGACTCGAGCTCCGAGCAAAAATATGTTATCTCTTCAAAGTGTCGGAACAATCTTATTTAATCATTTTCTTTGTGACAATAAAAATGAGTCAACATGCTCCTTTGTAATAGGTAAGGCGCATAACCCCTGAAATTAAAGGCCATCAACCCGGGGCATATTGCCATGACACGTCTCATATACAATTCTCACCAAAATGGTTTCTGATTGCGAATAAGTTAAGTAAAGACATCAAAGCAGGCGACATTGTACTTTCGGTGATTTTGTATGATTTAAGCAGGAGTGCTACAACGCGTGGGATGGCTAAGATTGCCGGCGACACTGTGTGCCGATTGATTTTTCATTTTAGCAATGATTACAGGAAAGGTTGCATGACTTCGAATACTTCTATCGTGTTTGCTTGAGGATCTAAAACCGTCTTGGTTTGTGACCAACGACAGCTTTAAATGTCATCAAATTCCTCACTTTGCTCCATTAAGTGATGTATGTCTTAGCGTCTTCCCTCCATGAATGTCATCGCCATTAATGCAATCTGTACAAAATAACTGCCATATTCAACCAGAACCCCTATCCACCAAACACGCCTTCCCCTGTATTTTGTTTATCTAAGTTCATCCCATGGTGCGATAAACGGATAAGACAGAGCTTGATAATACCGAATATATTTGCATAGACAAGTGCTCTAATGGTACTTATTCCGACATGCTTACACCTATCTTGGTTAAGAAAGAAAAAAAGACAACCGTTAACATTAGGATATACTCGTGGTGGAACTTTCGTTTAATATTTCTCTCTCTTTTTTTTTGTTATTATTTTCTTTCCGCAGTGGAAACCACCTGGTAACGATGATAATTTTTCAGTCAATGTATCTGCCCTACGCGACACATTCATACTAAGTGCCGGACTGCTCTAGCGAGCATAACTTAACAAGGGCGTTTCAGTAGACACACTGTACGAGGATATTTCCTTTTCAAACAGTCCAAATATGGTGCTCTTACAAATAAATAAACACTTACACACACACAGACACACACACTCACTCAAACACACACACACACACATACATACATAGACACACACACACATATATATAAGATATATATATATATATATATATATGTATGTATGTATGTATGTGTGTGTGTGAGTGTGTGTGTGTGTGTCTGTGTGTCTGTGTGTGTATTAAAAAAGTCACAATCTCCAAAAACTCACAGCCGAGGTTTGGAGCAGTCATCAAGTTTAAAACAAACAATATTTTTTTAGTCCGGAAATGTTGTTACTATCACCGGGGTATTCATCAGTATCCCAATGGAATTATGAAGTCAAGTTGATCAAAAACTCTTTAGGTCGTTTTAAACATGAGGTTCAGGTCTCTTTACGTTTGATGACTGAAAGATTCTGAACATGGATCGTTTTTGTTTACTCGGATTTTCGGTGCAGCGTGTCTAACATTGTTGAAAGCTGTTGTCCACTTCTATTTTCCATGCCAGTCATAAATTCTACGTTGTCAACCTAACATCTTTAGATGTTCAATGAATAATGTATTATTGAATAGCTATTCAAGTTTTGTTGTTGTGTCTGGTGATGCACTTGTTGATAGATGTGTCAGGATTTAAGAAGAGGATACATCCCAAGTTTAAGGGATTTATCTGGAATCCTACTTTTTTTAAATCCCGGAGCGAAGCGTAGGGATTTAAAAATGCAGGATTCCAGATAAATCACAAGAACAAGGGATGTATCCTTTTACACCATGCCTTCTTTGTTTTCATGAATATAAATGCATTTTAAAATGTATTCACCAAAGCAAATCAGTCCTGTGTTGAAATTTAGCCACGGAAATTAAAGCAGGGATATGTATGTAAGCAGGTGACATATACATCCCTTGAGAAAACAAAGGAGGCATGGTATAAACGGTCTTAGGCTTGGACTGATTTTTAACAACGATATTGACACGTAACCCTGTCATTGTTACTCGCTTAAGAGTGATGGGGCACTCAATCCCCGATGAAGCTGATGGTGTTTCTGCCTCGTCCCACATGAGCAAAGACCCTAGACTTCTATTTTTGTTTCTTTTTTGTGGTATATTCTGTACCCACGATTAACTTGGCTGCATACTTCTACAGGCCTTCATTGAGGTCATGTTATCTTTGTATGAAAGCATCGTTAGAGATGCACACAGTGTATTTTATGTGTAAAAGCATACATGATCTTGTGTTTCAATGCAATTGTATACTGTATTTTTTATTTTTTTTTATTTTTGTGTATTGTGTCGATGTATTTATTTGTGAGTTCTCACGGGGCTCAGGGGTTAATGGAATTTATCATAATTATCATTCTCAGTATTATTATTAGCATCATCATCGTAGTTAAATCTGTCAATAGGAACACCTGAATAGAGGGTTTATAACTTAATTACTCTGACATCTAACTCTGGATATTGTGGAATCAACGCTGGATGGCCAAGCCTTATAACTGACAAATAGCATTGCCTATCATATTCTGTACATTGTGGCTGACACTTCACTCATCTGAAACTGTTTCTTACTTAAAAAAGAAGACAAAAAAAAAAAAACACCAAAATCAAAACAAAAAAAAAAAAACAAGAACAAAAACAAAAACAAAAAGACAAAAAAAAAAAAAAAACAAACAAACAAAAACAATTAAAAACAAACAATCAAACAAACCACCCTAATCTGCTGACCCCTAAGGCCTCGAGACGTTTTTAACTAAAACAGATAAAGAAATATATAACACAGGGAACAAGGCTTTGAGAATAAAGAAGCTGCTGGGTCTTGGTTACAAATTTCATATTACCCATAAAGGTTCATTTCATCATTCATTCCAATCCTCTTTGTTTTACGTTTTAGATTAATCTCAGAGGCATGAATGGCTGACAGACAGACTACTGAGAGCAGCTTACTAAATAACCTTTGATTGTCCTTCTGCATTGACATGTTGATTCAGGTGTTACTGAAGGGTCCAAAGGCACAAAAAGTAGGCACTTCACGCGCAAGATCTTAAGTAATTTAATCCATTGCCGTGTGATTGGATTAACATGCATCTTCACGTAGGAAGGACAGCTGTGCACAGAAATACTTTAACTATTAAACTGACGCCCAGATACCGAGTTAGACTGTATGCTGTCCCCGTTAGAGAGGTAATTGTTCCATTTCATACTGTGATAACTGTCCCTAATACACAATAGAGAGGCGTCCCCTTTACTCAGAGACTGTTTATGTGAAAAAATACTTCAAAACATTCCGTTCTGGGAAAAAGTGAGTGCCCCCATTAAGCAGGTGTCTCTCTTATCCAAGTGTCCCAATTGATAGGTCCCACTGTAGGTGCTAAAGCCGAACCTGCATGCAGTCATCATTGGCAATTAACGTTAACATCCCAGACAGTGGTGCCAGCGTCAGACCCCTATCTAGTTGGCTGTGCATATCAAAATTGTGTACTAACACAACACGGTTGGTAATTCCTGAATGCGTTAAGCTCTTTGTGGATACCAAGATATCAGAAATAAGCCTTGAAGGTTGTTGTATACGTATAAATGGGCGTATAGTGTGCCACTTTACCTTTTGCTAAAAGGTGCATAAGTATGGGACGGGTATGTGAAGTATGGTTTTGTGTGCTAATGGTGAAATTGTTTACCGCTGTGAGCCAGGATTGTGTGAATGGACACGCCTGAACTGAGGGAAACAAGTTATTGCGGTTGTGCAGAAGACTCTCTTGGTCACCTTAGCACATTTTGTGTTATGCCTGTAGCCAGCTTTTTTAAATTAGGGTTTGTTTTGATGTGAAGATAAACTGGGAAGCAACGCGTTCGGCGCAAAGCCAGGCTAGGGATGTCGGAGGAGTGTCCGCAGGGTTCTGTACATGTATTAAAACAGGTCTGCAGATACGTAATCTGTGTATGTTATGGAATAATTGACAGTAACCTTAGTCTACACTCACATGCAATGAGGGGGTCCGTTGGTAGGGGATAGGGTTCGTTTCTAAAGAGCAGAAGGAGTTGAAGCAGATCCTCGCCCCGACCTGCGCTGCCTGCACGTGACGTGTGCCGTGAATAGCAGGCCAAAAGTGAAGATCGAGTACACATTTCGTCAACAAATGTAAACAGGGGATGTTTACAAGATTCGCCTAATTTAGGACTCATCAAGCACATACGTGCTGAGACATTCGCCTGGAACGTAGCTGTTCACGTGAGCAGCATTTGCAACTTGATCGATATCAAATGCATTCACTTGCTTGGCGAAAGACCTGTGTATTATTAGAATAAGAGCTGGCTCATATGAGCCTGTTGTGGACAATTTATCCATACACTGTTATATACGATCGTACTTTGAGTAAAAATGACAACGGTCATGTCCTTCCCCTTGTACTGTATACATATAGACTTTAATACTCCTCATCCAGTGATTGTATGGATTCTATGACCGACGTCGGATATCATGACCGAAGTCGGTCGGATATCTTTACCGAAGCGCCTAGCGCTTAGGTCATGTTGTCCGACTCAGGTCATAAAATCTACAGAATCACTGGATTGGGAGTATTAAAGTCTATTCTATCATGGCTAGACTGATTTTTACCTTTACAATTACCCCTATGCAGCACTTTTCGCACAGTAGGTCTACACAGGTCTGGCAGCCTCCTTGCTGATCTCGTAGTAAAGTGGCACTTTATTGCAATCAATACGCCTCGTGCCAAATTACCGCTCTGAGTTTAAGTGTGTAAGTTAATGCAAGAAAAGAATTGCATAATTCTACTAACCTTAGAACATCACACACACACACACACACACACACACACACACACACACACACACACACACACTGTTGGATTATGAATAAAAACTGTGTTCAACTTTAACATCACATTTGGAATTGATTATGTTAGCCAAATTGTGCAAACGGTGTCAACTGTTTTAATCAGAAGTTTGCAATGCTGTCAACAGATAGCACTGCATGTATGTTAACGAAGCATTTCGGCTCACTTCGGAAAATTTTAACACCCCGAACTCCTCTTTTCAAATGTAACGCATGGAAACACCAAATTGAAATTTCTTTTGGATAGATAAAGTCTTAATCACCCTAATAATAATGATAATAATAATAATAATAATAATAATAATAATAATAATAATAATAATAATAATAATAATAATAATAATAACAATAACAATAATAACAATAACACAATAACAATAATAATAATAATAATAATAATAATAATAATAATAATAATAATAATAATAATAATAATAATAATAATAATAATAATAATAATAATAATAATAAAAATAATAATAATAATAATAATCAGTTGCTTGCTGGGTCCGTGGTTAGAGCTGATACTAATACTGGTCAAAGATTAAAAAGCAGCCATCTGGTTCATGTCCGATGCCGAACTGAGATACTGAAGTTATTGTTATCCATGAATACGACTCTCTGCAGCTGATGAAGGTCCGCATTTTTCATCTGGCATTGCAGGAGAATGCACATGTCATGACAGCTTTATGTTTGTTCTCTCCGTTTAAGGATTAAATAAACCAAACTTCCCTAAAAGGACCTAGAACAATCTCGAAGACGGATCATATTGATTAAAGAAATCACAAAATTGCCAACAGAGAGATTGGTGTCTATTGATTCTTGGCGCTTGACATTCCAAGAGTATTGGAAGCATTGATCTTGATATCTTATAACCACAAAATAATTAAACGGTTAAAGTAAATCACTGTTTAATCTGTCTATCGGCAGCTTGGCGGCACGAACAGGTTGATGAACTCCAAATGTGCGCCCGATACATTATAAAGTTAACAATATAATCGTGCAAATGATTATACTAAAGCATATTATGATAGCTTTATACCGTCTTCCAGAACCAAAGTAGGTGTCGAATCAAAATGTTACACAAATCATAGAAAAATACGTGAACCACAGGCCAAACTAAAATCGGCGTTTATACGGAAAGATTTAAACATGCATAGGTAAAATTCCTTGCACCTAAAGAGATCATACATGCATGGAAATGTGCTTTTTGTCTCTGAGAGACATAATGTAAAAAGTGCACTCTTGCTTTGTTTGGTTATCACTTTTTATTTAATAATGATAATAATAATAATAATAATAATAATAATAATAATAATAATAATAATAATAATAATAATAATAATAATAATAATAATAATAATAATAATAATAATAATAATAATAATAATAATATCATTTAAGTCGGAACAGAGGTCATAATTCTGCTGAAAAATGTAATCTGTTAAGGTCAAAGTGGAATTGGTGAATCTTGGCGGCCAATTAGTTACTGGTAAATGGGAAGATGAGAAGGGCGAACTCGCGTATTCAACAGTCGAGTGTGTCTCATTATGAAACATCTTAATATACGTCAGACTCAAAAGAAAACAAAAATATTTTCGTAGATAAAATACCCTAATAAATAAAATAAGTAAAAAAGAGAAACAAAAGCAATGACTGACGATATGAAAGGCCAGCTAATTACAAAGTTAAGGAAAATCTAATTCGAAGCAAGGATGGTAGGCTTCCCTTAAAGGCCGATAATAATTTTGTCGTAGCTCAGCTTCACGGACTCATGGTGTCCCTTCTCATGCTCAGTTTTGACTTTTGCACCCAGTCCTGTTTGATGGACAATACGACTGGAGAAGTCTTCACAAATGTAAGAGTCCGTGGCTTTCTAGTTTTCAGCTTTTGATCGAACACGTTCCCTCTCCCCGGAGACAAAGAACTTAGTTGCACTATAGCTATTAGTTTAATTGGTGACAACTTGAGGTTTTATTTTGATGAACTCGCTGACTTGATCTCAGTCTGAGGCTGGGCTCTTCTGAGCTTTCTTAGCACCACCAAAGCTTAATTTGTTTCTTCTAGATTGGTTTTCTTGGTAATTGTGTATCAGGTCAAAGGGTTCTCTGAGCTGAGATCCATGAACATCGATAATTAATAATGTTTTTAGATTCAATAAGGTAAGGTTGTGGACACATCGCGCTGCACTTTGGACATTTAAGTACTATTAATATTAAGGACAGAGATATCGCTGTGAAATGACGGGTATAAGGTAGATTTGCAGTGCCATATCAGTGCCTCACTTCTTGTTAATGAGCTCACGTTCAGTGTGTCCAATTTGCCAGTATGTCAGTAACGTGTGGCTACCGTAGCCATTACAGACCGCGGTAATTGCACTTATTGGCAGTCAGCAGTTTACAGTGACACAGGCTCAATTGATTTAAGCCTCATGCGCTTTGTAACAAAATGCCTTAATTGGGTGGAGAAAAACAGTCAACAAAGTCTTCAGTTTTCTTGAATGTGCCCAGCAAATTGAGTCGCTGAAAATAACATACGGATATCGGGTAACCTATCCAGCAATAGACCAGCATCCTATTATGAGGACAATATCTGACATTGTGTAGGTGCTCAATATTTAAAATCCTTTCTCTCTTGAGCTGACCGAAGCCAGCTGTTGGTCAATATGGGACCTAAAAAATAATAATACAGTAATCATCATAAAAAAATAACAAATGGAGAGATATAAACGTGGTAATCATGTGTTAATTATGTCAGGGTCTCTGTAGCCCTACATTAATCAGGTCATAGTTACGGTATTCTCATATCAATGAAACCCTGGTCTGATTAGCCATCGTAATATTGCAATAATCAATTCGTTGCCACGGGAATATCACCTGAATTAGGTCACAGTCCCGGTAAACTCATGTTAATCTATTGACAAATAATCACAGTGATACAGTATTTCGTATTCACTTCTAGATGGCCCATTTCTTAAAATTTGAGGAGTCTCATTTAGTGATAACCTTTGGGTGCATGTACCTATACTGGTTTTGCAAAAAAGGGTGCACATTAACAGTGTGGCTTCACAACCCATCGGTTAGTGCATCTTAGGTTAAATTGATCAAGTACTCGGTATCTTAGGCTATTTCACAAGCCAAGCCTGCAATGATAGCCACCTTTGTTGAGCTTGGATGGCTGCCGTTTCAGTGAATTTCGAATAAATAGCATACTAAATGCTTTAATCAATTAAAGTATGTATTAGGTACTAACTGCCTGTGCAAAACAGTGTTTCTGAATATGGAATATGATTTTCTCAATAAAAAGC
Source organism: Hermodice carunculata (assembly GCA_964020975.1). Classification (NCBI taxonomy): domain Eukaryota; kingdom Metazoa; phylum Annelida; class Polychaeta; order Eunicida; family Amphinomidae; genus Hermodice; species Hermodice carunculata. Next base: position 50,012,505 of record OZ026616.1, on the reverse strand, counting down.
GTGGCCTAGACTAGTTGCCTGGTAAGGGTTGATTAGGCGATGCCAGGATATAATATTGCACAAAGCCACTGGGATACCCAAATTTTCTTGAGTAATCTCTCTCAAATTTCAACTTCCCCTGTCACAAAAATGTAATACAACGTCCACAAATATCTTGCTTTGTAGACCCTTTGGTGTTTCCCTATTCAGTTCATCTGATGTTTGAAGTTAATACAAACATTCATGGGGCTGAGGTTTTTTGCCTTTATCAACATTTTTTTAAAGTTCAACAAGTGTTGTCAAATGAACCTTGTTTGCCTGTTGAAATTCTTTGTTCATTTTCATAGCAATGTTAAAGTATTCTTAAAATGCTTTTGTAATCAATGCCTATTCTTGTGCAATCCAAAGGATTCCTTTTTGTGATTATCACCATTTGCTTGGTGCCCTTTCATGTAATATTTAGCAAGTAAACCGGACAGATCTACCGGAGCTGTATCTTGTAAGCCACTGAAGGTGGCAGTTTTGCTCTATTGCTAGTCTTCTAGTCTTCGCTTTCCATAAGCTATTGTTCTGTTATTCTTCTTTGAGTGTCTGTTATCTACCAGTTTTTGTCATCTCTTCTCTTAAATTTGCAAATCTTCCTGCCATCTTGGTAGACGTGAACATCACTGGCTCAAGGAACTACATTGTCCACTGTTAAGGGAGAGACCCCGTTTATTAAGAGAGTGCAGGGGTTTTTATTGCGCAAAAAGTGCATATTTTAATCACAATTTAGGCAACTGAAACTGATGCTATGCTTTCATTTTCGCAAGTAGTGATTGAGAGTTCCCAATACTCACATAGGTGTCAACTCTCACGTTTTGACCGTGAGTCTCGCGGTTTGAGGACTTGCTTTACCGCCACTTCATATCTCACGTTCGTCTCCCGTTCAGCAGAAAGTATCGATGTAAAAACAAAGTAGTAAAAACCATGCGAAATAAAAGATTTTCAAAAAAATCTTGACTTCCGATGACTTTCCCGATCCAAAAGTAACAAAATAACACGATAACCGTCAGGCCATGATACCTCTTGTGTAATATGGGCTGCTAGAATATCCCAGATGCTGCCAGATTGCACTATTTTGAACCTAAAAAACAAAATTTTCCGGGGGAGGCCCACCAGACCCCCCCCCCGCCCTACGGGAGGGGTTTTCTCCCTCCCGCCTCCTCCCGCTGTCAATCCTCAAGGTGAGATTTCTCCAAGGGTTGACACCTATGTACTCGCCTTCAAGCCGTGGCGTAGGTACGCTAACGGAGTTGACGTCATTTGTTTTACATGTTACATGTGGCACCATGCGCCCTCTTGCAACAGTGACAGGAAGCAATTATCAAAGGTCACCGTTGTCTGCTCCTGGGCCCACACGTACCACCTATGGCGCCCTGTTGTCTGGGAAAACGTAGTGCGCGGACATGTGATGGATTTCAGCCGATTAAAATGTTTCATATGAAGAAGGTATATACTAACAATCAGTATATCACACTTTTATTGTAGTAAAATTGGGCCGCTTATGGTAGAGTAAATAAAACCATAAAACAATTACCCAAAATTTACACCGCCAACATGTCAGGAATGGAACATTCTGCATTCTGGCTAAAAACAGCACATGGTATTGAGTGCGATACTTTCGGTTATGTATGTATGTATGTATGTATGTATGTATGTATGTATGTATGTATGTACGTATGTATGTACGAATTAGCCGAGACATCATGTATCTTTTAGCAATGGCGTCGTCATTGCAAAGATGAGAGTATGAATTTAGATTACTGTTGACAATTTAGCTTGCACCAGTTTCGAAAGAGGAATGCATTCGATTACTCCATTTCTGAATCATACCAAGTTTGGGGTCGTATCATTACGGAAAATGAAAATCTCAATTGTTGAGGGCTTTGGAGAGTTTATCAGCAAGTTTAATCAATGTGCTGTGGTTTCTTGACGCTCTAACGTATATTGGTTGTACTTTCTGAATACGGGCTGTATAATTGCTCAAACATATTATTTCTATCTGTTTAGGATCTAACACTTGACAACATTTCTCTTATTAACGTATACATGTACATCACCAGGCACACTGTACATCAGATTCAAATAAAGTGTCCTGAAATTTTCTATTATCAAATTGAAGTCTTGGTCAATAAAAAAAAGATAACTATAGCCTCTCGCATTGATGATCAATGAAATCAATATGATCCACGGTTACATGGGAAAAATTTTCTTGTTAATAAGGGGACATTTCCAACGCTAGTATTATATACTTGTAATTCCCCATTTTGTGTGATGTTTGTCGAGTATGTGTTATACTCATGAAACCTGATTTTTTTTTCTGTTGTTGATGGAGACTTGGGCAGTGCGTTAAGTTGGAGCTCATATATTGGAGATGACGTCATTAGGTAAACTAGCGAGCTTTGACATATCTTTTTCTTTGAGCAGGGTTAAGCCACTGTACGACAAATGTTCAATGAGTACAAACAGCACAAAGAGTGGCCGGAAACTGCAATATATGTGTACACACACACACACACGCACATATATGTATACATGTATATATATATATATATATATATATATATATATATATATATATATATATATATATATATATATATATATATATATATATATATATATATATGTGTGTATGTATATATATGTGTATATATATATGTGTGTATGTATATATGTATGTATGTATGTATGTATGTATGTGTGTATGTATGTATGTATCTGTGTGTGTGTGTGTGTGTGTGTGTGTGTGTTGGTTTGGATTCCAAATGTGATCTGCAGGATCTGAAGTAATGGAGTTAATAATATCCGCATACCACAGCACGCCAAGCTTGACTGCTAGGTCCATACTTTCACCTTGAGGAATCTACCACATCTTTCACTTGAGTTTATGACAGGTGTCATCCTGTAAACGTCAACAGTGGTTTAAATCGACACTCTCGCCATTGAACGTGCTGGTCTCGGTATTTTTATTTTATTCGCCAAATCATTTCGCCTGTGTGTGTGTGAAGAAAGTCAATATGCATATATTTTATTGAGAACCACGATCTAAATATAATAAAGTTTCTACCCTTTGTTAAGATTAGGCTTGTACGTTCTCTTTGCTTATACAAATATATGATTGTTTCGGAACGACAATACAAACCACACTGATTAACACCTCAAAATTAATCTGATCGAGTAGTATGTTTTTATAGCTTGCTTGTTTGGCGTATCGACCCGATATTGGGTCTCTTTTTTGTAATATTTACATAGACGGTTTTAAAAGTGAAGAAGGCGTCCTTATGTACCCTGTAAATATTGGGTCTGAGCTGATGGAAACAATACATAAAGATTAGCCTTTTTCCGCCCCATGTTTGGTGATTGAAAACTCTCCCGTGGTGTATGCTTTAATGAAATATAGTCAAAAATAGATTATCTCTGTTTGCGTTTACCAATGTAACGGAGACGATAAAATTGCTATAGCACTCAAACGTTTCTGTGTGTTAATGATTTAAATACCAGAAACGATATTCTCTCTTTTTTTATTTTAAGAGCAACAATTGTATCTGTACAGTTATCACGCACGATATGAACTCTCTAAAGCATATGCTTTTCAATTTTGTTGTTGACACAAATGCCGCGAACTAATACTTGTCTACTGTACCCGTTTAACACCGATCCAGTGGACGATTAATGTTGACCACAGGGAATATTATTAATGCAGTAAAGTGCATACAGGATCATTCAGCAAAATTACTTACGCAGAATAATAATACAATATTTGTTTTCAATGAAATGGGGACTGGTTACATATTTAAAACAACCTTGACCATTTTCACTTTTCGTACCTTTTCCTTTTTGGAGATGCATGGACAATCAATTTTCAAATTGAAGACTATATTAAAATGTATTAAGAATATTATTTAGCACATCCGAATAGGCATGGAGTTTCCTGTGACAAGTGTAGCTTGCCGTGCTCCCCAATAAGAAATGCAAGCGATCTGCTTAGTTAATATGTAATGTGATTTTTTTTATTAAGAATGTGTGCACAGCAGGCAGATTTGCACCCGTGACTATTCTTCAGATTTAAATATTGAGAATAATGTGTTGGACCTAGGAGCGTCCGCATCAACTCTTCACACTCGTAATCTGCCAAATATGGTAAAAATCAGGATCCGCCGACTCCAAAGTACACCCAAGCTCTGTGATATATCAACTCCGCAGGGGTCTGCCCTTGTTTAACAAGGTCATTGTTTTTTGTGTTGGAAAAGTGGCCGAGTTTCTGATTGGCTGAATATGATTACCATGACAACAGGCTGCGGTACACTAGGAAACTGAGGCTGCTTTTATCCAAGGCGATAATGATTAATTTCTTTATCTGTTCCTCGGTCTAGAAGTACAATTTTGCTTTCGTTAAAGGCATTACTGATTACTTACTCCCACCTTGTGGCGATCTGGCTTTACATGTTTGTAATTAAATGCAAAGCCATTGTTATTATTTCCTTGATTGAGGTGTCGCCTATCATTTGTGCTACTGGATTGAATGACTGAATGAATGCATGTTCCTCGCTTTCCGTGTGAGCCGTACGGGGCTCAAATCCCGGCCAATTCCAGGAACTGTATTTTCTTCTTGTGCCTGTGCTTCGTCACATGCTGTGACCACTTACCTGCGCAAAGGCTCAATGGGACATATATAGATTATCTGTGGCTGATTATGTCTGTGGTCATGACGGAGGCTACGATTCTCCTGATTCAGTAGTGGGCGTTATAAGAAATGAGCTCACAACAGGTCACTGCGCACGCGTTCGTAAATGATTGATTGTTTGGAGCGTGTAAGAGGGCCCTGGGGAAAATAAGCGTCAGCTTACCAGGTTTATACCCTATCTTTGTGTCTGTCTGCGCCTGCCTGCCTGCACCTGCCTGCCTATCTATCTATTTAGGCTTTTAAGCAACACAAACAGGAAAGGTAAGTGGGCCGGTTCCGACAGGTCTCACTAGCATCGGAATGTGGTTGACAGGATATCACCATGACACCACAGGCTTTAACGTTTAAGAAGTGATGTCACAGGCTTTAAGAATGATGCTGTTATACCCTTTTCTTGAAATGTGGTTTACTTTAATCAACCAATTTTGGTGACCAGCTTTGCCTTCAATATAAATAAGATCCTGTCAAAAAAGGGCAGACCAAGTTTAGTAGAGAAAGTATAAAAACTTGTTCGGCTTTGGAAGGAACAGGACCCTTTTGTTTTGTGAAAAATTATCCGTCAGGTTGCATGCACCAGTCATGCGGATCAAAAGTTGCGCAACGTGGCTGTGCGACCTCTTGCGTTCAGGTATGGTGTGCTGCATAGGTGGCACAATAAGAGATGAAAATATCATTGTCGACGCAGGTGAGACATGCGATCCAGTTTGCTATGAGAATTAACATTTAGCTTAGGCCTATATATCATATTATATGCGTAATCGAGGCACGTTCAGAAAAGCCATTGGTGGTAGTACAGTATTGGCACAGGGACCGTATCTATCATAATGGAGCTGATGTTATATGTTTAAAAAGTACGCATCTGGAAATGCCCTCTGGCTATGTCCTGCAGAATGCATGCATGTATAGACCACACGAGGGAGTTTAAAAGGGGGGTCATGCTATGTTGTGAGCTCATGTGAATCCGATCTCTCACGATTTTTTTTTTAAAAATTCATGGAAAACTTACGAATGACAAACAGATGGGAAGGGTACATTTATGCCAATCACGAGTGAGTGTTACAAGGAAATGTGATATTGAATTATTTTGGGTAATGTAAGCGTCAAGAGAGTGATTTTAGAGCCCAACATAACGGTAATATCCTTCATAATCTTCAGTAAACTTTATAGCCACGAGTCCTCACAGTCCATTTATACAGTGCTAGCATCGTTTTATGTGGATATGAAGCATAGTGTAAAATGTGAAAACAATTTCTGTCAATGGTTTTTTATAGGTCAGGAAGTTATTTTAAGATTCACTTGTTCATGTTGTAATATTTGGCATAATTCTTTTTAAAAAGCAGCCGAGTTTTTTATTTATTCATTCGTTTGTTTGTTTGTTCATTCATTCATTCATTCATTCATTCATTCATTCATTCATTCATTCACTGTCTTCTTGGCCTTGTCCCCGACGAACACAGTTAACACCAGGCCCTGCTGTTGACTTTTTGCGTGGAAGGTATAATGGGCTTAATTGTGGATTTGGCTCGCCTTGATATCTCGTAAAACTGTGGATATAGAATTGAGCTCAGCTGTGCTAAATTTAACCTTAAGCTCATTGCATATGTTGATATTCTCCTTGTTTTCATTTTACTTTTTTGTGTTTTCCATATTGCTCGGTCTGTGTTTTTTATGTTCTGAATCTGTTAAAGTAATATTGGGAAACTGTTGGCCGAGGTCGATAACTTTCCCATGCTACTTTTTAATGTCACCGAAAGAAGTGCTCTCCATACGTCTAATGTGATTTTTTTTCTCTGTTATTTTATTTCGTTGCAGGCGATAATTGAGGAAGTGCATTCAAACTAGAGGAAAGCAGGTTCAATTATTCAATTTCAAAATTCCAATGATTTTTTAAAAGGTTTTTCCTTGTTGAAGGGAAAATGTGGAACAATAAACCGCGAATTGTTTTCTTCAGTTGTTGCAAAATCTACCATCATTACCCTTTAATTACAAGCATGTGGCTGTCTGAATTCCATTGATATGCAATTCATTATTGTGAACAATTTAATTACATCAATTTGACAAATATAAAACTGCTGACATTTGATATCAGTTGTGTGTTTATAAATTATCCAGAGTACGATATAACAGGTTGGTGGGCAAGCTAGCGTAATATATAATATTAAATAATAAAATTGTTAATGCTACGGTCGTGTCTAATTTAGACATTAAGTAAAATAGTGTGTAAGGTAACTCTGTCTTGTCCAGAAACTAAATCAGGTGCTTTTCATGGCAAGTAGGACCCTGTGTGGGCTGTGTGTAGGACTTTGCAAAGATCGTTTACATACGAAAAATAATCACAATTAGCGCATAGAGAAACAAGTAAATACTATTAGAAAAAAGTTTGCAAGATGGAATTTTGACGTGCCACCTGACGATCTGCCATGTGGAACAAACATTTATGATCATTGATAATTACGCTAGTAATTAAATTGTATTCTTATCCGCCTAACATTAAATGCTGGGGTTCTGGGTACCGAACTGTTGAAACTTGACAAAACAACCAAATCAACTGTTCGACAAATTTGATGTTCCTTGCCTTTTTGAACTGAACCCCCTCCCCCTACGCCGTAAAAAAGGGGGGGCTCCAAGCACACAAATGTGTTGAATGGATACAATCTTTATTGTGATGTCTACTAATTGCAGTGCGACGGACAAGACAGCGTTAGATCGAATGGGCTATCTCAATTTATTGTACATGAGCTATCTGATGCAATTATATATATATATATATATATATATATATATATATATATATATATATATATATATATATAAGTCGTTCCAAAATAAATTGTCCATTCCATTCGGACAATTTTGCCCGATCATCATATCTCGAGTTCTACTCATGTTAGAAGCACCAAATTTGGACAGTGTGTGAGGATGGGTTCTAATAGTGACTTGACTAAATTTTATTAATATTACTTTATTCATAATTGAGTTATTGCATTATGAATATTAATAAATTGTCAGGAATTTAGACACTTTCCTGGGATTTTAGGCAGTATCCTGGGAATTTTAGACAATTTCCTGGGAATATAAGCGAGTTCCTGGGAACATAATGGCAGTCCTGAGAATTTAACTAAAGTCCCAGGAACATACTGGCAAGTTTCCTGGGAACATACTGGCAAGTTCCTGGGAACATAACTAAAATCCCTGGAATATAAACATGAAATCCCAGGAACGTAGAGGTCAGTTCCTAGGAACACTATTCATGTCCCAGGAATTTTGAGAGGTGATACATGTAATGTTAGGAATGCTTGTTGAAATAAAGTCTAGTGTAAAAATTTAAAATATACATCAGACACAAATACTGCCTGGCACTCTAGGTTTATACAGACAAAAGACTGAGACAAAACAACATTAACAGCATGCATATTAAAAAAATTGAGGGGTAATTTAAAAACCTGTAGGGTTAAAATCATATGCAATAAATCTGTATGGAAAACCTGTGTTTATATTGATAATGAAGTATTCCAATAAGCACATCCTTAAAGGGTATGTCTTTCACCTAGGCCTTGAAATACAAAATTGAAATAACATCAAGACAAATCATTTATACAGAATAATTTTATTCTCCATTAAATTATGTTCATACTTCAAAAGCATAGCCACTTATTGTGAAATCCATTAACTTATACGGATGTAAAGCTGTCTAGTATATTATGTAGGTTAGGCATTTCAGCAGATATGATACATCGTACGCTGGGAGTCAATTTACAACAGCAAGAAAAGTAGGGTGTGTTGCATCATTTTCCTCATGAAAAATTCCTAGATCCCAGAGGAAAATGTTGAGCATGTTGAAAATTACCATAATTATCAAATAACAGAGTCAACAAAGTCTATTCACCAACTGTACATATGCATACAACGTTGTGCTGTGGAGTCTGTTCTGGGCAATGTGTTTATTGTACCAGCTTGGCCAAATCCCTTTTTGTGGCAGGTTCTAAATACTTCGACTTGGTGAAAAAGATGTTTACTTTTTTATTAATACTCTCCTGTTTCACCTGTTTTATGCTGGGTTCTCTGTCTCTAGTAATAAATGTCCATGTTCCTGACAAACTACCCTTCATTTCATGTACATCTATGGAGTCCCCAGACACACCCACCACTTTGCCTATCATTGGTTGTTTCCTTTGGCCTACACCATAATACACATATTCTCCAATGTTCATCTGGCAGGTTGGAAGCTGACCTGGTGATCCTCTGGAAGTTTTCTTTCCAACTCTCATCTGCAAACATCATAGGGTGTGATCAATTCACAAGTTTATCAATTAAACCCAACATAGACCTTTCCACGTAAAAATATCCATCTGATCACATACAAATCTGAAATATAAATAAAAAATATATGTGGAAGCATACAAATCTAAAATACAATATATATCTCCAGGTGGCATTCTAACTCCTTCAGTGCCAAGTTTTGAACTGAATCAACAGCTTTCCTTGGAACATTTCATATGCAAAACACTGCAATGAAAGTTGTTGACCTGGGCGAGTCTTGTATTCTGTTGAACTAAAGGCACACTGGAAATTGAATGAATGATATTTAGGTATCCTTATGATAATGAAGCACAGTCCTACTTAGTAGTATGACTAACAACAGACACTGAAAGAACATTATTCATGCAAGGAATGTGTGTTGGAAGGCTATGAACAAGCTTAAAATTCAGGAGCTTTCAAATTTGTGTGCTCCAGCCTCTGGCCTGATAGATTAGTTTTTCAATAACTACATGTATCAGCTTTCAATCACATCTTATATACAAACCTGGGAATGGTTCTGTCTGTGGATCCCAGTCTTTAAGCACTTAAGTTTTTTTTGGTACTCCGGGTCCTCTTGTGGCTTTCTCTTTGTCCTGTAGCCATGCATCTCTTCAAATGGACAGGTGAGATGTCCTGTTTCAGTGGTAGCTCCCTCTGCTAGTTGTGACAAGTGTGTGTCCCAACAGGCTTTCTCCTGATCGGTAAGTTTTCCACCACTTTGCAGTGTTTTCATGGTGCTTGTCAGTGATGCAACAACTTGACTGTCAACAATCTGAGGATGCAATGGGTAGGTCAATTGACCTGGACGTGACCGAAACATGTTTCCATCAAAATTTTTGTCTGGTTCACGATATTCTCCCTCTGTCATTGCATCTTTGTATGTTAGTTTTGTTCGCTGATCTTCTTTTGTAATGTGGAACACTGAGGGACCACGCTGGCCTTCAATTCTCGTGGAGAGGTGTTCTCCAAGCCACCTCTTCACATCGTACATGGTGCTGTCATCCACAAGAATAACATTCTAGATAACAGAATTCTTGGAGTGGGTGGAACTCATGAGTGCCTGCATGATGACCTCTTTTAATTGTGGAATGGTGTGGATTTCAGTTCTTTTCATTGCTGCACTTAGGATCCTGAATGTGGCATCAATATCTTCGTGAGTATGCCCCACAGGAAGAAAAGATATTTTTACTTTCTTCACCAAATTTAATTCCACCAAGTGCCAAAAAAATCCAAGCAAAAACTTGTTCTTGCACTCCCTGGCACAGTTGTCCATCTGAATGCACAGTGTTTCTGGATGGTGTCCTTGGTGTTTCTGCAAAACAAAAGTATGTTAAAGTTTCCACTGAAATCTTGGGCCCTGTTTTCATGCAAGGTCCAAAACAATTACAGCGCACATGCCTGTGGGATGATGCATCTCTGTTATAAATTTCATAATTCTACCTCTTAGGTTTTTAGAGATATGCTCCTGGACGGACAGACGGGCACTGTCAATGAGTCCCTATCCCCACTAACTCTATGTCTCCCTATGCCACCTTCGGTGGCCGGGGACAATAAATAGCGCGCCAAATAATGATCTTTTTTAGTGTGGTTTAAGGTATTTTATTCACAGAAACTCAATCATCACTTGATAGGGCCGTTTGGACCTGCATACTGCCTAACAATGTTTTAATTAACTAATTAATTAATGATCACAGAAAGCTAGTTTTGATACTTGACCTGCTTCATCATAAGATGCATCACTAACCAAAATTTCGTGGAGATACATGAAATATTTTTTTAGTTATCACGGTAACGTCGTCCTGATAGACATATACGGACAGACAGACAGCAGGCGGGCTAATGGTCACAAAACCAATATATGCCCCGGATCCTTTGGATGCGGGGGATATAATTATGGATTTCAAGTTGACAACTCATATATATATACTTACAGCAGCCATATTCTTCAATGCATGGATGATGACATTAAATGTCAGGTTGCTGTCTCTCAGGCCCTGTGGCTTGCAAAAAGACTGTCCTTTCACCATGAGAGATGCATCCAACTATGTAAACTTTACACTTGAAAAGGGTTGACTCACTCTAAAAAATGAAATTGGGAAATTTGTAATACTTAATAATATTTGAGAAATCTTAATTATCATTGAAAATTGGCTGTCATATTATTTTCCTTTACTTTGGTTGAGTATGCACGAAAAGACACTTTGTGGCTGATATATACCTTATCATACTGAAGTAATTGAATACACATTTGCTTGTTGACTTTGGACATATGCATGTACAATTGCCTTGCCATCTCATTTACAAGTTGGAATATTGCAGGCATGTGTGAAATATATGAAAATGTACAAGGCCACCAAAGTCCAGGTGACAGAGCTCTTAATATATATATATATATATATATATATATATATATATATATATATATATATATATATATATATATATATATATATATATATGTATATATATATATATATATTTATATATACATACACATATATACATACACATATATACATACACATATATACACAGTGAAACCTGTTTTGAGAGACCACTGTGAGGAAAGACCACCTGCATTTTCAGACCATCTTTCCCATGCCCCTTTTGCTATCTTTCCCATGTAATTTCACCTCTATTGAGAGACCCCCTGCTCTATGTGACCACTTTTTGGCCTGCCCTAGGGGTGGTCTCTGAAAACATATTTCATTGTATACACCAACCTTCGTTTTTCCAGGATAATATGGAATGCAGGACTTCTGCTGATCCATGCCATCTACAATTATACATCCATACTGCTCTGGGTCTTCTATAGCCTTTGTGATGTGGTTGTGGTACACATCTCTCTCCTTCCTTGGTTCAACAATAACAAGCCCAAGAAAAATAGTAAATATTTAGAAATAAGAGAGAAACTAGACATACCTTCAACGCAAAGCGTTGGCTGAATGGGCTGCCATTTGCTCGAATTAGGTCATGGTGACACCAAAATCTACTCAATTCATCTTGCTAGGTAAGACATGCATACTGCTCAATTTGAGCAAAATGTGTGGAGGCATTATGTAGATATCTCAGTAATGGGAATGTGCACAATGTCATCCAAACGGACACCGTGACAACACAAAGGGTCCCCCATTGGACAGACCCTTAAAAAATGTCCATCCTGTTTTGTTTTGAAATACAGTTAAACAATTTTCCTTGACCTGTTAATTCGATAGGCTTCATCAGTCTATGTTTTCATTCTTGGAATACAATGTATTTCATGAACAGTGACAACAAATCATCAAGAGGATTGTGTGCACAGCCCATGCTGCATTAATTGACTAAGAAATTCATCTCTCCTGAGGAGTGGTAGTCTCAGAAAAAACAAAGTGTCAACGTTATATTTTCACTGTGGGTTCTCAGCAAAGCACATGTGCTCTTTGCCTAGACATGCTGAAAAACCATGTGCATGTAAACTTGGAGTTACCAAACAAGATCATGAAGGCAGATTTTAAAAAGACATACACTGCAGAACTCTCCAGATCATCAGAACTGAAATGTGTGTTGGATTACAAATTTCTTGTGCCACAGGCTGTTGATCTTTCTGTTGTAAGTACACAATAATAATAATGTCCATGGAAAGGGAGTGCAGTGAAAAAAATCAAGCTTAAATACTACTTTAAGAAGTATGTCTAAATTTATCTGCTTGATTTTTAAATGAGTTGTCAAAGGGCACAACTTTGTGACCAGCTCTGTGCACTTATCCATTTGCAAATACTGCTATCCATATAATATTCTTGGTTTTGAATTTGCAATTGAAATACTTCTCCAGTTATCATCCAAAAATCTAATTCACCAAAGTTCTCCCTGTGACGTTGGTAAATGGATGACTTAATCATATACAATCATATATAATCATGTATACACGTGCACTGAAAAAATGATTTACTGTTTACTTACTGAACAAACTCTGTATGTAGATTTCTCAACTCTTTCACTTCACTGCGCTCTTCTTCATGGCCTGCTGTTTCTTTTACCAAACACTTGAGGAGGTCACAAGTGTCACATCCAGGGAATGGACACACCTATAGCAACAAAATTAATTTGTTTCTCATTCAATGTTTATCTTTGAGTCAAGTGCTGAAGAAGAGTGTCCTTCTGTGATGATCATATAAATGACCTACATGTAATTTCATTCTGAAACAAATGCATTTCTTTTTTTTAATAGGTGAGAGTTTGCACAATTTTACTGAACATGAATCATGTACATGTAAGCTAATACTTCAGAGAATATACTTATATGCTCAAAACTTTAATAGACAAGTACGTTAACCGCAGGATAAGCAGTTAATGTACTTGTCTATCACGGTTTTGAGCATAAGTATATGATTTCAAGTATTAGCTTACATGATTCATGTTCAGTAAAACTGTAAGCTAATAATATATTTTTATTGTACTGATAGGGTCCCCAAACATTATGATATACATGTGGACACCTCCAAAACCTCTTACGTGCTGACAAAGTCTCCCAATACCCCGCTTTTTACAAAATGTTGACCACCTTTTTGCAAAAGTTACTTTCTTACAAGTTTCGAAAGTAATAACTGGAGATGCCTTACAAATTAATAAAAGACCAAAAATACAGGAAATATGGAAATCAATTAAACTTTTGCATGACTCTTAGATATATTGAATAATGCAATATGTACCTGTAGGCATTTTACTCTCTTGAACTCCTCTGCTTGGAACAAGTCATAAAATGTACTCTGGCATACAATCCCAACATGGGAAAACTTTTCACACTAGTGTTCATATATGCCCTTCCTTGTCCAGCTGTGTGAGAGGTGGATCTCATTTTTGTGTGGGACTGGGTATCCATGTGCATCCACAAACTGTCTCAGCCAGCGTCTGGCTAGAACAACCTGATCCGAGACTGCACGCTTTTTTCTTGGTTTGCTGATGTCTTTCCTGTATCGGTCCACATGTCTGTGAAACCTAAAAAAAAAAAAATTATCAAAATATGGTAAGCTGTGTTAATATTGTACTTATGCGTAAGCCCAAATGATCATTATTTATACACATACAACTTTAAATTTTTGAGTTAATGACCATGTGCACAGTGTTAGAAATGCACAAAAATGACATATTTTCTTCATTTTTCTTAAATTCCCGAGAGTCAAATAACAAAGACCCCACAAATCATATACCAAAGATGTGAAGCATACCTAGGGAGGTCTGGGAGCATGTTCCCCAGGAAAAATTTGAAATTTTGCACCTTCATTGAAGGACTGTATTTTGAACCATTTTATGCATCATGATAGAAATACTCCATGCGTATATAGTACAACACCACGACAAAATAGTATAACTTCACAGTCACCAATGGAATAATGCTCCTTTTTTTGATTTTACAAAAAGCAGGAGACATTTTATAAAAGGCGGGAGAGCGGGAGACTTTGAGGCTCTGTGAATGCTGCATGAGTCTCATCTGAAAATGACTATAATATCTACAGGCATGCAGCTATGTTACATTTATTGTCACAGCTTAGGTTGCCTGCTATTAGATTACTGTGTAATAAGCAGTCTCAATCTCAGGCCACTGTTTTTATCTGGCTGGTGGCTTGTATAGTGATCTCAGGGCCCCAGTCCACCAGTCTGACTGCATGACTGCAGCCCACTGGCAGGCCACCAGCCACAAAAATGGCCTGAGAGTCTCTTAAGCAGGCAACCATATGTTGTCTATTGAATTCTATTACAGTACATAGTACCTGCTATTTAAGACCATCCCTTTTGTCAGCCAAAAGTGATCACATACAACAGGTGGTCTTAATTTGCAGGTAAATGTGCAAAGAATTTAGACTGTTGTGCCATCAGAAATGTTGTGACAAATTTCAGGTGGTCTGTCACATTAGGGGTCTTAAGTTGTAGGTTCCACTGTATCTCTGAGGCCAGGTCTGCAGTCTTGGTATGATTTTAACATGGTGGTTGAAGTGGGGGGGGGGGGGGGATTACAGGGTGTTCAAAATGTTTTAAAGTGCATGGCACTAGCCACAAAGTTGGGGACACCCCAAATTTAACCCAACTTAGCTGAGCAATATAAATAAATCATCATTTTTTTTTTTTTTTTTTTTTTTTTTTTTTTTTTTTTTTTTTTTTTTTTTTTTTTTTCAGGATAGTGTTCGATACAATTGGTTTAGCCCAGAGCGAATATCTATTTTTAGCACATATTGCATTTGAAAATTGGCTTTAAATAAATTTTATATGGTATGCATATGTGGAGAAAGATAATATTTTATGCTGACTGCACATGTATACATGCACTCTTCATACGTTATCTGTTAGTCTTAAGTTCCTGGGACTCTGAGTAAAGTTCCCAGGAACTTAAGCCTAAGTTCCTGGGAATC
>OZ026616.1:49942115-49992115 GCA_964020975.1 Hermodice carunculata | reverse complement strand
TTCTTCTCCTTAGCAAGATTGTTTCCTCTTTGATTTCAGATTTTCGATAAACTGCTTGAGTTGTTTAGCAGTCCTTCGATCTGCATTGGGTTGTGCAGCAATTTTTTTTGGTCTCCATTCATGGACATTTTTAACATTTCCCTGCGTAGTGACATTTTCCTCAAGGACATGCCTATTTGCATCTACAATATGCTGATGAATTTCTTTCCTTCCCTGTCACAATAAAATTCGGCAACTTCTTTTTCGTCACGGCAGTCCGTCCTTCCTTGTTCTACGTCTGACTGCAGACTGGTTTCAATTGCAAAATTGCAGGCAATGAGATAGTTTCAGGCAAAGCTGAGATTAGAGTATGGTTAGAATATCACTGCCTGCATTTAAGTCGGCTGCGGGACAAAAGGAACTTCCTGTAATCTCTGTGGAATGATAATGGACTGCCTAAACAAGGTCAGGTCCAGGATTGTTACAAAGTTGTTGAGATGTTATTAAGAAAGGTCGTCAAAAGTATATGTAAAATGGAATGCTGGCTAGTTATGCTGATTTGTTTGGGGCAATAAAATATAATGTTTTTTTTTTCGGAATAGCACAAAAAGACTGAAGAGGGATTGAGTCACCCGTTTTCTGCATGCGCGGGCTTTCAGCAATGATTATTCGACTGTTATGGAAGACCACAATGAGTGGTTAACAGGCACAAAGTAATTAGTCGTTGACGCACTTCGACACAGATTTATAGCGGGTCAAGGTAATTCTGCTCCTTCTGATAATATTTATGTAACACCCAAAATAGTATCTGAAATGACAGGTGGGTTGAACATGGACAGCTCGCCTGGATGTGATGGTGTGACTGCCCAACATCTGTTGTACAGTTAATCGCCGACCCTGTGTGAGACATTGGAATATATTTTATAAATTCATCCTCACCCATCGTGTTGTTCCAAATATTTCCAAAACTGGCATAATGATGCTCATTTGTAAAAAAAGAGACCTTTTGCCCAAACATATTGAGGTCGATTCACTCTGAGCTAATCGAATGCTTCATGATACAAGCAGATCAAGTCAGATGGGCTTCCAGGCAAAACGGATCACTGGATTTTCCTGTACCATCCACAAAAATATTGGGTTGCTCTTAAAAAATAAAGGTTCTACTGTGTATGCACGCGTCCTGGACTCGGAAAAGTGCTCTGAGCGAGTTTTTTTTATGCCGCCCGCTTCTGAAGTTGTTAGATATTTTGCTTTCACTACCTGGGAGATTAGTGTACAGGTGGTACAGTTGTAGTTCTGCAGTGGTGAGGTAGAAAGATGACATACGTGCATAATTTCTCTGTGTGCGGTCGCGTCCGGCAAGGCAACATCGTTTCACCTCACTTTAATATATTCATCAATTATAGGATGCTCGAAACTCTGTTATGTCCTGGTAAAGGTACTCGTGTTCGTGAAGATCAATACAATCTATTTGCTTATGCAGATGATGTAGCTTATTTGAGTGTAACAGTTACTGGTTTCCAAAAGAGCACTGACATCGGTCAAAGAAACAAGTAGGCCTACATGGTTTTTGCGGTGTTTTTGAATCAGGAACATAACAACAACGATTTACCTTAATTGTAGCTAAAAGCTAGAGAGCACAGCGCACAGAGCAACATGGCCAATGAAGTATTTTGCAAATAGTTCATAACATATTATCCACCTTCATTAATTTCAACCTGACAAAGACAACCAAGCTGTATACAGCAAAAAGCCGATAAACAAGAATTAAGAAACATCAACATTTAGCTTTTAATACCAATGTCAAGAGAAAAAATTAACTCCTGGCTTAATACAGGCCATAAAAGGAAACTGGTCGTATAAAACCGGTTCTTTCAACCTTTGAAATTGTTTTTCCTCACCTACAAACGCCGGGTTTTTCAAAAAGATATAGGCCTAACCACTTATTTCAGAAAATTTATAACTTGTGCCAAAGAAAAAAATAAATATGATTAGCCTGCCATTTGGGGACCCCGTGTTTAGTTGCAAGGGTATTGTGTAGTTTTCAAATGGTAGTTTTACTAAATAAAGCAAATGACGAATACAGTTGCAAGTATGGGTACAGTTCAGTATTCTGAAGGTCCAATGCACCAAAGGTTCAATGATCCGAAGCTTCAATGTTCCGAATAATGAGCAGTATTGCAAAAGTCAATTGCTCCGAAGTTTCAATTTTTCAGTTTCAGAACAGAAAATGGCAAAGTGTCACAAAGGTATACTGTTTCAAGGGCCCGGTGTTCCGAAACTAACAATGAAGGCCTCTGCAACATTAAAGTGATGCAATCATCGTTTGATAAGGACACGAGTTCCGGGGGCTCATTTGGGCTTTGTTGGGTAATAAAAAGGAACAGACTCATTTTGTTGGGTAATGATTTTCACCACCCGGGTGCCCACCAAACGGGGTGATTAAGTTGAATACCCGGGTACGTTTGGGTATTACCCCCAATTTAATTACATTTTTTAATCGTGCATCATCTCCAAGACCTGCTGTATCCAGAAAGAAGACACTACACAAAATTTATTCTCAGTTTCTGAGATCTAAAGAAGCTTATTGTTAGTAAGGCTGTGTCGCGTACTCGTGAAAAGTCCCCACTACAAGAATCGGCAGCTACACGCTCCCCATGGAATCGACGGGTATTTTATATATATATATATATATATATATATATATATATATATATATATATATATATATATATATATATATATATATATATATATATATATATATATATATATATATATATATGGTCCGATGCTGGTAAATTAGCATTGCCTGTCTCAATTAACGAGGGAAATTAGTTTTTTCACTTTCGTACTGGAAGATGCATGTTGATGTTTTGGTAGCCCATGGAACTCTTTCCTGCCATTGTTTGGTTGAAATTTATGAATATGGGCATTGTGTTTCTGAACGATTTTATTTTTGGCATTTGGGTTCAAACATAGAACGATAGCCTGTGATGAAATTAAACATTTTACTGGATGGGTGAACCTGATAAATATGAAGGCAGGTACTTTTGGGAAGGTTGACAACTGTTAAGAGCAGTTGGTGTTTTATGGAGTCAAATCAAGGTTTTTCTAGTATCATTTTAGTTAAGACGTACTTCATTCATCACATATACAGTCAGTGTGTCGGTTCACAAGGCGAAACATGCGATTAGAGTAGGACATACGCTGTATGCCAATCCAATCAAAAAAAAAAAAAAAAAAAAAAATAATAATGATGATAAATAATAATAATAATTGACAAAATCACTCATGATAATATTAGCCACAGGGGATTTCCATATACAATGTATGCATGTTCCCACACACAAACGTCTGTGTGCACATTGATCGTAGCATTGAAATGCAGAATCAGTCATTCCATTCATGGAAAGTAATTAACATTTTTGGAACTGACCCTGGATGTCATGAACTTGCCATGTTTTCCTGCTATCAAAAGGAATTATTTAGTTGGTCCATTTGCATAAAATACACCACTTTAAATCCTCTAGACCTATACTTGGAAGTTGGCTCTAGGCAAATGCAACATTCTGATGCAGAGGGACATAAAAATTAAATGAATTTTTTTTATCTCTATGGGTCATGGCTTGCCTTGAATACTTGAACCGATGGTGTACTGTGGCAGGACCAATGAAAGCAAGAATGGAAATACTATAGTTCAAAATAAGAGGGTCCATGTAAAACGTTACTTGCACGCAGTAGTATGACCAACATTTTCTGTATTGAATAGTCAGCTAAATGAACTCTGCACCGGCTGATTTGCACCTGTGGTACTTTGCATTGTCTCTCTTGTTGATAATGACAAGTTCCAAGTGATATAGAGCCCACACAAATTCGTGCAGATGGTACCACTCGTTGACCTCGTTGAGATGAGACCCGTGAACCGTGTTATTCAGCTTCCCATAAGTTCGCAAACTATGGAAAATATGCATGTCAGTAAATTGTTAAATTTCGTGGAGTGAGCACAGCTGGCTCAATTCACGATGAAGCTGAGTAGCAATATCTAATCTACATGCAAGTGTAGAGCAAGTAAATCAAAATTAGAGATCAAATGCAGTGGACCCTTTATCTGCAATACTATGTCTGAAAATGTAAAAAAGTAGTCTTTACACAATCTTTTCTTTAAAGAAGTATATTGTAAGGTTATGTAGCACAATGAATTAAATTATATGTGATATAGGTAACATCAATTTTGCCACGTCTATATGTTTTCAGTAATTATCAGTTTACATGAAGTGTCTGTATTAAATACTGATTTTCGTTTTTTTTTTGTATTCCTGCCATTGATAGTCTCCAAAAATGTTAACACCTACCCGCAACCTTTGTCTTACTTTGTTTCATTTTTACTCTTTTTCAATATGATAAACGATGTATATAGTATGTATTTATATTTTTTGTGTGGCGTTCAAATGGACGAAGGAGTGAAAGAACGAGTTCAGGCTTCCCATCGTCTGCTCACTACAGGCTCTAATTGCTTGTAAACTTTGAAAGTATAAATTTTGCTCTCCCACCAAGTTAGCATTTTGCATATGCTGCATCCCTGATAAAATTGTGGTTGGATAAAACAGACGCTTCCGGAATCTTTTGCAGTTTAAGACATCGGTGTGAGATGTACAACGAATTTGAAGGAAAGGATAAAATGTCTAAATTTGGAAGCGTTGCCTTTGAATATTTCAAGAAGCGTGGATGCATAATCATAAGTAGTCTTATATTAGGTCTTCTGTGAAATTAGAAATGATGTTTGGCTCATAGGCTTATCAGATTGTTTCACTGTATTACAGTTTGGGACACGAGTTAGTTTCATGGATACAGTTTCGGAATATGTGCAAAATACCAGGATTACTGGTGAATAGTTTCTATTCAAAGTTAAGGCATAGGCCAAAGCATATCATGTGG
The DNA here is from genome assembly GCA_964020975.1 of Hermodice carunculata. Taxonomy (NCBI): domain Eukaryota; kingdom Metazoa; phylum Annelida; class Polychaeta; order Eunicida; family Amphinomidae; genus Hermodice; species Hermodice carunculata. The sequence goes on along the minus strand of OZ026616.1, from coordinate 49,987,198 downwards.
TAAAGGGTATTCGGTAAATTAGCATGGACCACACTGGCACACAGCACCGTATGGTTTATTTCGACCTACCCATGACCTAAGGCCAGTGTTGCCCTTTCTGACAAGGGCAAGGTATTTTTTTTCAAAATTTGCAGTCTCTTAATTTAGTCTCTAGATCAGTTTAATTTCGGCTATTTGCTATACAACGTTCTCATGATAATACCTACACGTCATTGTTTTCAAATTAGAGCGGTCATTTTGATTATATATATATATATATATATCGGTGCAATTTGACATAGAAATCTCTTTACAGCTACATTTTGGTATTCAATGTTATTTCAAGGTCAAATGAATATCCTATTTTATATAGCCAAGGCATATCTAACCATCTGCCAAGTTTCATGAAAATTAACATTTACTCCAGAAGACAATACCAAATGTATTCTTAAGCAAACAAAAATTTTGCCGCAAAGTGATCTGCTAACATTTCACTTGCACTATCTAGTACTCCCAGGAATCTTCTGTTTAAATTTAAACACTGGATTATACATACTGTAGCTTTAATCTTCAAATTGAATATAACAGAATCTCAGATGGATTTTTTGTAACAAAAGTACAGAGTCAGTTGAACTTTATTCGAATGACAGCAGAATGGATTTATTTTGGAATCTAGTTTTCAGCAGATTTCATGTGAGGGTTAGGTTACCAGTCTTACGACAGAAGAGGCAATCTTGGATTTTGAAAATGTATGCCAGTCCCAAATGTGATTTTTATATAAGAAGAGAAATATGTATTTTATGCATATATCAAGGATGATTTCCCTACTATGAAGGATTTTGAATATACAGAATATAGAGTGAGATCAATTGCCTAAAAAAGGGGGGGGGGGGGAAATTAGATACATTTTAAAAAGTGGAAGAAATGTGTTTTTTAGTAAAACTACAATAAGTATTAGTATTTGCGGCCAACGAAAATGGTGTTTACCTGTTAATTACTGCAGAATAGAAAATGTGTCAAGTCCAAACTGTGAAAGAAGATTTCTGTTTTATGGACATATTGTCTTTTTTTGGCCGATAATAGGATATATCTTTACTGTAACTACTATGTTGCATACACACATACTCATGTGTATTACAATGTACATGAGAGTTGTGTTTGTGTGAATTGAAAACAGAATAAAACGTAAAAACCTTTGAAAATTAAGCATTGCCTGGATCACCTTTGTTGGAGTGAAAGTTCAGGCCCCAGTGTAATTAAAGTGTTAGTGTGTAAACACACACTTTTCTTTCTTTCTTTCTTTCTTTCTTTCTTTCTTTCTTTCTTTCTTTCTTTCTTTCTTTCTTTCTTTCTTTCTTTCTTTCTTTCTCTCTCTTTCTGTTTCTGTCTCACTGTGTCTCTGTCTCTGTCTGTGTCTGTCTGTCTGTCTGTCTGTCTGTCTGTCTGTCTCTCTCTCTCTCTCTCTCTCTCTCTCTCTCTCTCTCTCTCTCTCTCTCTCTCTCTTTATTCTTTGCCAGCAAATTTGTCCGACACTTTTCTCATGCACTGTTATACAGAGAATCCGCAAACTTGACATGATTAAACCATCATACAAGGAGTTTGACCTCTTTATACAGAGGAATGAAAATGTTTAAAATTATGCAAATTAGGGGTGTTTGACATTTTAAATCTTGAATATCTTCAACAGTGTAATAGATAGAGATGCCATTTCAACTTCTACTAGGGGGTTGTTGACAACTGCGCATGCAATGAATCTAAAACAAAAGTTGTAGCAATTTAAATTATGCTTATTAGCAGCATTTGAAATTTCAAAACTTGAATATCTTCCAAACTATTACAGATGGAGATATCATTTCAACCTCTACTAGGAGGTTGTTGACCATTGCGCATGAAATGAATCTGAAACAAAAGTTGTGGCAATTCAAATTTTGCTAATTTGCAGTATTCGAAATTTACAACCCTAAATATCTTCAGAACTATGATAGAGATGTCATTCCAACTTTTATAAGGGGGATTTTGACCATCGTGCACCTAATGAATTCAAAATAAAAGTTGCAGCAATTTAAATTATGTTTAATAGCACCCTTAGGAATTTTAAATCTGGAATAACTTCAGTGCTATACATTTTGGAACCACTATAGTCTGTAGTTAATGAGCAATATTTCAAAGGTTGAGAGGACAGGTTTAAAGCACCAGTTGCCTTTTATGGGTGACTGCTTGTGTCAAGTCAGGAGTGTAATTTTGTTTCTTCACATTGGTATAGGAAGATGAATGTTGATGCTTTGGTAACTCTGGAATCTCTTTGCTGCCATTGTTGGGCTTTAAATTTATGCATATAGGTCATGTTTTTCTGTACTAATAGATATACTCCTGTGTTATGGATTAGTTGTACATTGCCATACCAGTGTGCTTTGAAGACACACACACTGATTTGCTATGCAGCAAATCATCTCTCCTAGTTTTCTTTCTTTCTACTGCACATGCATTGGCTGATCGGTGTCTACGACCAGTCTGTGTACATCCATAAGACAGAAGAAAGAATTTTTTTGTCTGCCACATGCCACCCAAATGTCAAATGCTTAACACTTGAACATTTCCAAGCAGATCATTTTCCAAAGCAAAACTTTATAATGAGCACGATGTATACATATCCGACGCGCACCCTTAGTTTCGGGGAAGGATTTCTAGTTTACATATTTCCGCAAAGCAGAGCCTGGATTAAGATTGTGCTATTTGTTGCTTCATATTAGTTGGTACGTAAATCATTCTGCCGGCAACAAAAGCCTAACCCATACACCAAATGCCACCTGCAGATCCGAAAGCAGCGAGTGTGCCGAAGATAAGTGGGTGCCTTTTGGGATCAGCGGCACATGTCTGCAGGCTGCGGCACTCGGCGGCAGGGAGAGGCACTCGGCGACAGGCCCTTCGTGATTACATATCTGCTGCTGTGTGCCAGTGTCTACCGCTCTGTGCCCCAAGTCTCTAAATCTTGCCTACTAATGTAAAATAATTATAATAATGATGATGATGATGACGACGACGACGACGATGACGATGATGATGATGATGATAATGATGATGATGATAATAATGATAATGATAATAATAATAATAATAATAATAATAATAATAATAATAATAATAATAATAATAATAATAATAATAATGGGTGGAACCTAAAACCAGGCAACTCACTAAAGAGTATTACATCAAATGTTTTCATGTATATACCAGCTCTGTCAAAAAAAAAAAAAAAAAAAAAGACAAAAAACCCAATACATGTAAGGTACATGCTAGTCTAGAATTAACCAATGCATGATATTATAACAAGCTAAAATGGTTACATGTATTCTGTTGGAACTGTATCAAGACACATACATGTATATACAGAGAAATTATTTGCAATTGTAGTAGAGTTGGCCTATCTTTTCTTTCCTATTTACAAATACATCAATTTATCTTACAAACGCAAAGGCGCACATATTTGCATGCACACATGTGGAACACATGTATATGCTCTTTGTAATAGATGGAATTACCTTGAAACACCTACCCCCCCAAAAAAAAAAAAAATTAATAAATGACTGAATGAATGAATTAATAAAATAAAGACTTTTCATTTTTTTCAATACAAGTACATGTACATCAAAAGAAAAAGAAAAGTTCAAAAGTTGCTAATTGCTTATAAATGTAAAGGCATGTTTTCATTTTTATGGAGCTTTTTTCTTTCTTTGTTTCTTTCTTTCTGTCTTTCTTTCTTACTTCAATTTATACATTATGTTATAATAACAGTCCAAAAAACAAACAAACAGACAAAAAGACCAAAAAAAAAAACATAAAAAAACAAAAAAACAAAAACCAGAAAAAAAAAAAAAAAAAAGAAAAAAAACAATAAACAAATCTAAAATAAAGACAAAAAACCCAAGTGATGAAGAATGCTGCACTCTTTATTCACATGATCATGTTGCGCAGGTAAAAGACAGTGAAAACTGAGTTCTCAAACCTTTCTGCATATCAACAGGTTAAAATAATAGAAAATCAGTTGCACTCCAACTTTGCATACATTTATTGTCTCATACTAAATTCAGCTTCCCATGTGGGTACTTTTTGACTTAATAATAAAGCTCTCTGGGCAGCATGCAAGTTTTGTTTATTTATTTATTTATTTATTTATTTATTTATTTATTTATTTATTTATTTATTTATTTATTTATTTATTTTATTTTATTTTATTTTATTTTATTTTATTATTTACTTATTTTTATTTATTTATTCATTTGGGGGGGGGGGGGAGGGAGGGGGGCGATGAGTTGTTCCAAGGTATCTACATGGTAGCATCAATGACGGAGAACATGAATATGTTACACCTGGGCGAGAATGTGTGTGTGTGCCTGTGTGTGCATGTATATTTGCATGTATGTGTGTCTGTAATTATTGATGTTTAAATAAATAGTACTGGGGAGCTACGCCAACTCTGCTACATTTGCAAACGATTTCTCTGCATATATGTGATGCACTTCTTTTTTTTTTATTTTTTTATTTTTTTTTTATTTTGTTTATTTTGTTTATTTTTTTGTTTTTGTTTTGGTTTTGTTGTTGTTGTTGTTTTTTTTTTTTTAGCGAAGCCGGTATATAATTGCGACAGAGAGCGACATATGGCGGCAGAGAGCAGAAGAAATGAAATCGAGAAGGGCCTCCAGTGCATTATGTGTCACAACTTGAGATGATCAATTTTTCAAATGCAGCAGACTTAGTGCCAGGGGCATAGGGTAACATTCGAGTACCAGCCCCTGTTTTACACTGAACACAAACCCTCAACATTTGACCTAGTAAATGCAACAGTAGACGTATTCCTTTCTCCACATACCACCAATTGTCTACCGCCTGAAAGAACTCTTTTTGACTTTTCAAATGCAAGAATTTTAGCTGTTCATTCAGGCTCATCGACATGAAGTGTCAACTTTTCATTGGTAGTGCTTACTTCCTTCCTAATGTTTTTATTAATTTCATTATTGTTATTATTATTATTATTATTATTATTATTATTATTATTATTATTATTATTATTATTATTATTATTATTATTATTATTATTATTATTATTATTATTATTATTATTATTATTATCAATATCATTATTACTATTATTATTAACATTATTATAAACTAATTTTTCATTTCATTTTTTAGCATGTGGTTTTCCGGCACCTTTCACGAAGTGTTAAATGTAAGAATCAAATATAACAATTACCCAGGTATGTCGCTGTATCGGCTTTTGTGTGCATCACAAACATTCAGCTATATTCCTAAAGCTCTATACACCAACTGGTCTCCTTCTAGCCTCAACTACATTCATTCCAGCTATGGAAATGTATACTTATGTTTATGATTGTCGATAGGTCTTTCAATAAAAGATCATTTCTTGCTTCCAGAATCAGTTAGATATGATTGGCTGAACCCCGGATCCCTCTGCTGTTGCCAAAGAGAAAGGAGCCATACTGTGTAATTATTCCCACTGACAGCCTACAATGTTTCCTCTTACATTCTACACTCACAAATTAATAGTAGAAAAAGATATAATATGATTGGATAATTGCTGTTCCAACTTTTGTTTGTCAGTTGTAATTTCAGCAACAAACAGATGCCGTGGTCTTAACATCTGTTCAGGCGTGGTTGTATGCGAACCAGAATACTTTTCTCTGAGCAACTGCTACAAACTGGTATATAAAATGATTTTGCAACACAAATCTCTTCTGTCCAAGCATCCTCATTTCAAAACAAATGGTAAAAACCTACCCAAGGCACACACCCAACCTGTTTTATGTGCATCTTGTTAACCGTGTAGAAAAAAAAGTAAAAACTCTGCTTTGTCTGCGGGATGATGGACGACACAGCAATAATGACATATGGATCACCATAAGCTAAGCTGACAAAAACAATCAACATCAAATGTCCCAAGAGCCAGTGCTGAAGCCTCCCTAGGCGGAAACACAAGATACAACAGGAAGATCACAATGAATAAGCGCTGTGCGCAGAAATGAGACGAAAAACATTAATGCAAATTACAATTAAGTAGCATACATTACATGATGAAAGAGTGGGCGGCACTGAAAACAAGACAGATTATAGGAGTCCGTTATGATTATAAGGATAATATTTCACTTTTGATAAACATGCAAAAGGGATAGTGCAAAGCACCAAATATATTCATGCAGGTGAAAGTAATGTCCCTAGCAGTGAGTGGCAAATTAAAGACAGCAAATTTAAAGAAATTCCAATTCAATCTACCATCTAAAGCAGTACCAACCACATTGTGGCTGCTCGAAGTAAAGCTGGTTTCATTAGTACCTACTGTTTCATGAAATAGTTGATTGTTCGCACATCGAACTATTTCGCATGTTTTTCATTTAAGGAGAAGGGTGAGGAGGGGAGGAGAAGAAGAAGAAGAAGAAGAAGAAGAAGAAGAAGAAGAAGAAGAAGAAGAAGAAGAAGAAGAAGAAGAAGAAGAAGAAGAAGAAGAAGAAGAAGAAGAAGAAGAAGAAGAAGAAGAAGAAGAAGAAGAAGAAGAAGAAGAAGAAGCACACATCGTTGCTTCATTAAAAATTTTCTTTTATTCTATAGATACCTTAGATCTCATATGTAGCGAAAATCCAAAACAGTACAAGCTGCGCTTCATTTCTGAACAGAACATACCGTTCGCATTGCAGGTTCGCAAGAATATGCATATGCAGCATCTTCCTGCGTAAACTATATGGGCTCTGTATGGGTATTACAGACATGACTTAATAGAAATTGCCATTTTTTTTATAGGAATCAAAAATGGAATCAATGAACTGGTTACGTCCACTACGGTTGCAAGTACGCACTTTCACATGCTGTGTATCAACGTTCTGAGCAACATCTATGGTACATTGTTCCTTGCCTCGAACAGATAGCATTATAGCTCTTCGAAATCTGACTTATGACCCATTTTTTGGTACCTATTTCTCTTGGAATGACCTCACAGAAGTTTAATTGATATTAAAGTCAAGCGAGGAAGGTGGCCATTCATAACTGCGCCGCACCTTCCCTGGCCAAAAAGTTGAGAATTCAGAAAGATCGAAAACACGTTACATTTGCAGAATGTATTAAGTAGCATGGAACTCTACCCAGCTTCAATGCTCTTCCCATGTCCACTTTGCATAGCCGTAGCATGGACAGATCCATAACCTATTTTGGATTCTCCATGTTTCAATACGCCTGCTTAGCCTAGTTTCTCTCCATATTACACATGTAAACTGCACTACAACAATGGTGAAGTGTCTCTAAACAGGGACATGAAGGCTCATAGACACTGCAGCTCATATGACCTTCCGGCAAAGAGAGGTTTTACCTTTATGTCACATTAAGTCTATGTGCGTTCCCTCATTAGTTCATATTTTGTTTGTTATCACATGTTGCACCCTACAGAGCCTTCCACACAAGCATGTAAATATCTTCAATATATCTAACAAAATGTGTGACATACATTGACTTCTATTAACGGAGACTTTTGCCTTTTTTGTCTAAAAACGTCGATTGCCATCAACCAGTCTGATGCATACTTGATCTGAATTGAAATTTATTCACTCACTGTCTGTTTTTCAACAAGAATTATTTGCACTGTGATCCTGTTTTATATCGATTTCTTCTGTACTTGGGTGCAATGTGTACTTTTAATTTCTTCGATTTGTGTGATTTTTTTTTCAAAGTACTTTATTTTGTACCCTGATGTATGTCATATAGTTTCAATGTATTTGTGCGTAATTTCCTTGCACGTAGGGGGTCAATAAGATTATCGTCAACATCATGAACCTGCCCTTGTAACCATCTTCACCATGCATCTTAGTGTGTATTGTGGCCCGCTGTGCCTTTTCAATTTATATATTTGCCTTTTTAGAGTTAATTGTGCTACTTCTTGCTTACGACACCTGCGTTTCTTATGGTTTCAAGCATGTTCGCAATATAGAGGTTCCACGGTATATGTACAGGCAAAAGGATTAAAGAGTCTATGTCTATGCCAAGAATGTTAACCTGTTGAGTGAGAATAACATAAAAAAATAGGAAATCGGTACTGAAATTTAGTCTGGTTGCAGATATTTACAAAAACAGCCCATTACCAACGCTCGCGTGGTGAAATTCCATTTCTGTTAGTTGCAAACTACGCGCCAATCATATTTTGTTGTTTTGTGTATGTGTATTGCGTGTGAGCATGCGTATATATCTTCTCCCGGCAATATGTAATAAAAGTTATATGAACTGATTCGATATTTGAAGACATTTACATTATATTATTATTATTATTATTAAACACATCATGGAAATGCCATGTTTATGTTGAAAACAATAAATGGATTGTCAGTCCGTATCTACTCAAGTTTATTAACAATTCATACAGGGTATTTGCGCATGACCCATATGACCCGAGAGTGATGCACACGTGCCTTGAATTTCCCGACAGCAGTCTGCTTTGGATTTGGAAGCAACGAGGGGAGACTAGTAATCCATGTTACTTACTTGTTCAACGACCGGACTGTATTCTTACTTGACTCTGCAAAACATAGCGCTAGTGATTGCTGTGATTCAGGTCATCTCTTTTAATTATAAATGGACTTGTGGCCTCACATAGCCCTATCACGAGTATTCGTTTCACTTTCATCTAATGTTGTTTTTTTTATTATACTCAACGGAAATATAACCAAAGAAATTGCGCAACCGGCTTTTTGAAGAGGGAAAGTGCTCAGAGATGTTGCTCCGGTTGTTCATAATACGACACGAGGCAACTGTGCACATCTTTATCAATAATGTGTGTGTGTGTGGGGAGAGAGAGAGAGAGAGAGAGAGAGAGAGAGAGAGAGAGAGAGAGAGAGAGAGAGAGAGAGAGAGAGAGAGAGAGAGAGAGAGAGAGAGAGAGAGGAGAGAGAGAGAGAGAGAGAGAGAGAAGAGAGAGAGAGAGAGAGAGAGAGAGAGAGAGAGAGAGAGAGAGAGAGAGAGGAAGTTACAATGTGCCCCTTTTAACGAAGTTTATTAAGATATCTAGCAGCCATGTTAGCCCACAAAACCATTTTTAGCAACACATCTGAATAGTCATTTCTTCCGGACCGATTGTTGCAATTTGTGACTTAGAAATGTACAATCAGATTTTAAATACAGATTTGACACTGACCACAGCTCATTGCATATTATACAGGTATACATTCTGTGTTTGGTGCCCTCTCTTCCTGCGGTTTTGTTTGTGAAAAGGTGTGGGTAACTCTGCTGGACCATCTCAAGGTCCACTGCGTGCTATTACAGATAATAACCAAACTGCAGGCCATATGCACGATATAAGGCGCCTCTATATTTGATAGTTTTGCCCAAACAATTTGATTTGCAAGCATGCTTAAAGGCATTCGCTTCCCAGAGAGCTTATACCACATTGGTGTTGTAGATGTACACTGCTTTCTGGCGTTAAAGGTGCTGAATTCTTTACATACCATTGCATTAGATAAGTATGTTTAGGAGAAGTTAATGTCTACTAAAGTGGTGCTTATAATGTATACACACCTGAAATAACGCCATACAAGGTCGGTCTGCCATCGATATTATCTACTTCTCATTTCTTTACCTGTTTACTGGCGAAGTATACCATAATCCTTGCAACGGCTATCTTCTCCCGAATGTGTTTATTTATTATTCATACGCGTTACGTGCTGAATTTTTATGCGAAGTAAGTCAAACGTGCACATAAAGAAGTTAAACTCTCAACAACAATAGTGATGCGGGGGGGTTACATTTAGACATTTAGTCCCTCTCAGAAAGACCATCCCACCATCCCTTTGGCTGAGGCAGGGCCACATAATTTAGATCTAGACATGAAGCGTGTGTGGCACATGGGGACTGCTCTGGTAAATCTTTTTACATGGTCAGGTGAAGATCTACTTCTTCCTCTTGAAGAGAAACAGAGAAACATTATACTGGTAATCCTGCACTTCTGTTATAACTCAAAGATGCTTCCAAAGGAAAAAATCCAACTATGTCAAATTGTGAATATACTTTTCTTTATACTAGGTCTTAGTCTCAAGGATTGTTTCTTGTTCGGAAGAGTGTCACAGCTAGCACACCAAACAGTTCAGCCCGACACACATGACGTGATTGGCGGCACGTTTACACTTTTATTGTCAATACGGATGCCATTAAACGGCAATAGAGATTGCATACACAGTCCATTCTGTTTACCAAAGAGCCAGCATAAAGTGTTTACAAAGTACTTTTGTAATCTTTGATTATTTTAAAATAGGTAGGTTTTATGTTATATGACGTTGAACCATGCCTTTTAAAAATCGAAAAAAGAGTTTTTTTTTCGTAATTGCTCGCAGTTCAGGGACCGATGTCTTCAATCATAAACTGGCACGACAATCCGGGAAATGTAGTATCCGCGGGAACTTTATTGTCAAAGCTATTAAATTTGTCAAAATAAGAAGTGAACATGCGAACGATGTAGTGTTTCTGTGTGTGTGGTGTGTGTGTGTGTGTGTGTGTGTGTGTGTCTGTTTGACAAAAATAATTTTTATATCCTTAAAATGTTAAAATAAAGTTGCAAAAGTGCAGAATCTAAAACAATTGGGGTAGCTCTAGAACCTTCTTTTCAGGACCACCCGACTGGTTACAACGCCAGCCCCTGCGTCAGTAATGTGAACGCGATAATTAACAAGCCTCTCTCTCTCTCTCTCTCTCTCTCTCTCTCTCTCTCTCTCTCTCTCTCTCTCTCTCTCTCTCTCTCTCTCTCTCTCTCTCTCTCTCTCTCTCTCTCTCTCTCTCTCTCTCTCTCTCTCTCTCTCTCTCTCTCTCTCTCTCTCTCTCTCTCTCTCTCTCTATATATATCTGTGGGGGCAGGGGAACAAATTGGCTGCAAGATATTCACAATCGTTGATATGCTTGCGGACTGGAGCCTTATATAAAACAAAAACGGGAAACTATGGCTCAATTGCTTCATGTTGCTGCGCAGAGTAAGACTTGCTGCTTGTTATTATATCAATTTTGAACGCGCACATGAAATGATATTTTTTGATCTTATGTTATTTAATCTGACTCAAAGTATAGACGTCGTTTTCCTTCTGTACATAGAAGTGTACAAATTAAAGTTGGCTTAATGTCCATCAAAACTATCATTATAACCTTTCAAAGTCACGACACAAAAAAGAACCTTTCGGGGTAGGTATAAAATCCTACTGTCGATCATCTGAATAGTTGACTTCTTACACCGTAAAGAACGACTTTGTTTACACACACACACACACACACACACACACATACATACATATATATATATATATATATATATATATATATATATATATATATATATATATATATATATTCATACAAACATGTACATATTTTGATATTTTATTTACCCTTGTATGCCCTGTGGGCTTATGATTACATAATACAAAAATACAGTGTACAAAGAACATAAAAGTAATGTTGGGTCGCAAAAGGTGTGGACACAAAAGAAAATTATCTGGCCTTCAGAAACACTCCGTGGAACACCGAACCACACAGTTTATAAGTTCTGGATCTTTTTATGACATTATGAATTGAGCACGAGCTTTATCTGACAAAGAAAGAAACTTCGAAAAAAATGTGATTGAAGAGAAGAAAGCGTTTGTCACGTCGTCATATAAATTACAGGAAAAAAGTACATTAACGTGCAATAGCTACCAGTCTTTATGTTTTTATTTGTTTGTTTGTTTGTTTGTTTGGTTTTTTTTTTTTTTTTTGGTTTTTTGTTTGTTTGTTTGTTTGTTTGTTTTTTGTTTGTGCCCCAAATCTGTGACGTTGTTTCCAATGGACCGGCCATTGTTTGCTTTAATATTCGGGTCACGGTAAATTGACGATCTGTACAATGATAATCAAAGGAGAGTCGTGCTATGAAGTCTTAGCTTCTTCCAAATAAAAAACAAAACAAAATAAAACAAAAACAGCCTAGGCATATGGACATATCAAAGTCCATGTGCCATTCTTTTAGTTTTCAGCGACCTAACATGGCAATGCCACCCCACCAATCATACTTATCAGTCGGTCACAAATTCGTATCTTATGGCTGCTCCGCTACCGCAAGTGTTAGCGTAGGGGACTGCCAAGCTAAAAACCAGCGATGATTTCTCATATGGGGGTTACCCTCTCCCGCCAAAAATCAGACTTACATTTGTTTCTAACATTCTTCTCAGCATCTCTTTGGACTTTGTGCTCGATATCATGATGTGACCTTCACCTTTCCTGGTGCTTATTTATTCCGTGATAGAATCTGGATGGCCTGCACATGTCTGTCTTTAAACATACCCACCATATCTCTACGCCCTCCCCCCTCCCCCCTTTTTTTCGGGTCCCTTCACTCTATCGAGCACTGACTGTTCACGTTTAATGACAGGGAGAGACGGTCATTCCTGACAAAAATGCTTACTGTTTACCTGCACGAGTCATATTTCAAGTGGCAGTATTTCAAAAAGCATTTCAGCCACATGTTTGAAATTTTCGGTAATGTTAAAACTTATCTAGGTACTATCAGAGTTAATATTTTTTCAAATCTAATTTGAAGATCACTTACCAAAATCTAACATTAATTTCTAACATTTATTGATGTATCAGAATTAATCCTTAAGTTGATGATCACTTACTAAAATTTGAAGATAATTTGTAACATTTAGTCATGTAGGAAGTCAGGAATTTTTGTTAATTTTTGTAAATGGTTAGCAGTTAAAGTGGTGGAGTTCAAGTAGAGTAATTTGGGAAGTAATCAAACAATGTTACGAACTTTTAGTCAGTTTTGGTAAGTTGCTGGCAGTTTAAGTGGAAGAGTTCAGGTAAAATAACTGTTAGTAAATATCATCAGATATTCATACGTGTCACACAGTTGAAGTGAAAGAGAGCATGTTAAGGGATTGAGGAAAGTAAATGTTGTTAACTTTGGTATGTGTTTGGCTGTTGAAGTGATGAAGTGAAAAGAGAATGTAAATGTTAGGAAACAATGGTCGAAGATTGAATGCCGTGATAAATATTCGACGTGTACGTTGAGTAAATGATCAATTCCTCAAAAGGTTATCGTGTTATGGGAGGACTCATCGTGCACCGTCATAAAAAGACATAACATAGCTAGAACTGGTCATCTATGTGCCGGGTTAGTCCAAAGAAGGGCCAACATGTTCACGGAATAACCGAAGTATAATATTGATGTGGTAAATAGATGTTGATGCAGTGCTAAAAAGACTATATAAAATTGCTTAAATTTGGCTTGGCAAAAGTTTATATTATGCAAAAAACCACACTGTATATACAAATGACGAAAATATTGTCTGTTTAAGCAAAAAGTTATAAATGCAAACTTATAAATCTATGTCATTTGTATGAGGTTATGTTGGGTGGTATATGTGCCAATCACTGCAAATGCTAAATGAAGTGAGGGATTGTCACATGCTTCTTTTCCTCATCTATCCTGACGAAATAAACAAGCATTTTATTCTACCTTATTTAGTAATGACATGCATACTATGAAAAAAGACTATGTCCAGAGATCAAAATTGGAAGGGACAATTTCAGGAAATAGTTAAGAGCGGATGCACTGCAGCCAACGATTCCGGACGGGTAGAAGTACTGCTGGGAACGACACTCGATCGGTTAAACGACAGTTTATGTTTGGCGCAGTTCTTACTTGTGCCACTGTGAGCGACCCTTACCGGTCTTAGCCTCATTCTGCTTGTTATGACAGCGATACTCTCATAAGTGAGAATTATTGATCATTTTCAGACAAGAAAGGCTACTATTTTTCGCCAATATTTTTAATTTTGGTCCTGGGAAAACACCTTTGCTCGATTCACATACTAAAGAACTATAAACTTCAAACACAGCAAGTCTTTCAAGCAATGCTGCTGCAATGTTTTACAAACCGCAAGTCAACATGCAAAGGGAATTTTGTTCATTGTCGTTTGCTCAGTTATGTAGCTTTCATATGCAATCGGACATAAAGAGTGACCAAAAATATTTGTTGTGATTGGTATTTTTATGGAGATCGAACACATCTCTTTCCGTCGCTAAAGAATAGTCATCATCCGGTAACTTAACAATTCGGAAACAAACCAATAGTAAAATCGACAGCTTGGACACCCGCACGCCCTGTCCATCCGTCACAGGTTGTTTACAGATATACATGCAATTTAAGCGTTGTAGATCTGCAGAATCGGAACTTCTACTTCATTGTCGCTCATTTCTCAGAGACACAAGGAAGGTCAAGTTCATTGCTTTGTGTACAAACCAAGAACACAAGTGACAAAGGCATGGAACCACGTGTGACTATTATCTGGTTATGTTGCCCAGCCGTGCCGACAATCTGGCTTGGCAAACTGGTGAAACCGGTTCGCTCAGAGAGGAAAGAGAATAAATAAATAAATAAATAAATAAATAAATAAATAAATAAATAAATAAATAAATAAATAAATAAACAAAAACAAAAAACAAAACCAAAAAAAAAACAAAACAAAAAAAAGCACAAAAACAAAATAAAAAATAAAAACAACGCACACACACACACACACAAAACAAACAGTCTACCACTTTTCAAAACCGTACAGCAGTGCTGATTCAGCTGATGTATCGCATTAATATCGTTGTGCTGTGGGAAGAAGTGATGTATCACGGTCACGTGGTCGCTTACGACTTAGCATGTCTCTACATACTATTCCCTTTCTCTGCCAAGTTGGTTGCCGCGGGAATGAATGTATGTCTACTGCTAGACACTATGCTAAAATACGAGAAACAGTTAAGATTTGTTTGTATATTACCATTGCCTATACAATTGTCGCTTATATTGTTCTTAGCCACGTTGAAAAACCAGGGTAATAGTTTATCTGTATTCATTTCCCAAACTTTTACCGTAGGCAATTATAATATATCCATAAGCAGCTGCAAGCTATCTCTATTTTTGGTTTAGAAAAAGTCATCGTCTGCAAATAGTAAGCAAGTACAAAAGACAAGAACTTCTGCCGTATTTTAACACCAGATTCAGCGTGGTGTATTCTGTGGTAAAACTCCAAATCGTTAATAAAGACGTTGAAAGAAGTGGGCCCATGTATATGTGTGCTTGTGTGTGTTAAGAAAATGACAATTCTGCTAGCAAGATTTACATGTCTTTACACTTTTCGGAGGACATTCGTTGGAGAACACCAATAACACGAGAGGCTGTTGCAAGAGCAGGTAGCCTGCCGGAGAGACCTGGATCGAAGGTATCAGTTAAAATGTAGCAAGTGTCCCCGATGTTTACCAATACTGCATCATAGGCCCTCACTCTGTGGTTTCGGTCGCCACTGATGCGTGTACAAATCCAGTGACCTGACAACAGAATGTAAGAATTTTACTGGATATAGAAAGCTAGATTAAGATTTATCGGTAATTTTGCAGATTTCCCACCCCCATAGATACATAAAACCTAATTCAGTGGCTTGCATCCTTTGCATTAGCTATTTAATTACATCCTTGTTTTCGTGGGAAACACTTGTTTCAATTGTATTAGCACAAACTATTATACGAATTCTCTGGAAACTCAATCCCTCGCTTTTCATCCAAGAACTGATAATAAAGAATTACATGCTGTATTAGTTGATGAGGCACGCTCTACATCAAGCGTACAGAGCAGGGTATATATGGATTATTCAATACAGATTGGTGGCGCTAGATGCATTCATGGTGAAAATTGCTTTCCTTGATAAGGAGAAACTGGCGGTCTCTACCGTCAACACTATTGAGCCCGGCCTGTGTTCATCCCGTGAGTGATACGGCTCCGAGCAATGAAGGTCAAAGGATATGCTATTAAATCTATCCCAGTGCATAAGAAAATGATAACGCTGCATATAGGAATGGGGCAGATGGAGAATCATCAACTGTGCGAACGAACCCTGCACAACGATCTCAACTACAAACATGTCACCAATAGGTTAGATGTCATTAAACGAACCAGATGGCTTCGGAAGTATCTGGTAATCCATGATCTATTGAGTAGGAACATGCACCCGGCACATATACCGTCCGCTATAATTATGTACGTGTAATTTATACATGAAACCCCCATCCATACATGACCAAGAACGGCCATTTAGTTAAAGGAAGATTATTTTAACAAATGAATCAATTTTATATAAGTGTTCTTAACAGACACCACATCTAGGCAGAGAGGGCCACGATTGGCAAAAACAGAAGTTTTGCATGAGGAATCTTACCATATTCCATCTCTTTTTAAGGATCCAAACTTAGTTCACGAAGACATGTACAAATTATTTCATGAAACAATATTTTTTTCTAAAGTTGGTTGGTTGAGTAGGTAGTTGGCTAGTTGGTTCGTTGGTGGAATTAAATTGCAACAAGCGACATGTATGTTTCATCGAACTTTCATAGAATGCTATATATCGAAACCGCATTTTTACAGATTTCATCCTGCACATGTTATTGTGTTGCCACGCCGGGCAGCTGCATTTGATAAGTTTTCTGCATGTTCAAGTAAATCTTGTTCAAAATTGTAAAACTAATTTTACATGAATAAAGACTGGTGAGGTGACTTCGGTCACATTTCAATAATACCGACAATTGTTAGTTGTCAAAATCTTAAAGTGACCAATCTGCACCTTTACGCGCGCAAGTCTCTAACATATTCTTTGCAATATACGCACTGCGTTGACTCTTTATTATATCCATTAAAAATATATATTTATTCATATTTGTTTAACGCAATGCAAGTGCCAGCAAATTGGCAGGACACTCTCGTTGGTCGAGGTCTCTTCGGTACATCGTGCTGCACTTGAGACTTAAGTTTATATCTGGTGACTAATTTGGATCTATTCGCTTTCTGTCACCATATAAATCGCACAATTAGCCTTTGCACGATTGTGTTTTGGTGGGATTTGAACGGGCTTAATTGTGGTGTGTAGATTAATATGCCATCAAGAAGGTCGGTTGAAAACGACCAGTATTTCAAATGTCCTCTGCTCGTCACAACGTATGTTACGCTCTCATCAACCCTTCTCACTGCAAGCATGACAGGGAGCGTGTCGTAACATGGTGGTCTCGTTTTTTCAACCAACGGCTTAGCGTGTAGAGGGTGTTGTGAAAACCTGTTGACTCGACTTAGTCTTATCACATGACCACTCAAGGATTCCTTTGTGCACAGATACACTCATTAAGAAGATAGCCTTGAAAGGTGAACTCCTACTGCTGTCTTCCTATGTTTGTACTTTATTCATATTGATCTATTTATCAATGCTCTGATATCGTTTTATTTATTTCTGCTCTTTATGGATGCCTTAATCACAAAAAATATTGAGACGGGGGGGGGGGGGGGCGTTGTTATGTAAGTAAGTGTTTTTTGTTTTTGTTTTTTTTTCACCAGAAGTGTCATAAGCTAACGAACTTGGTCCATGAGGGTCAGGTGCCTGGAACTATCACTGGTATCCTAATTTATCAATGGGAAACAATCGTAATTTACTGCTGGATTGTTCGTGCCCTCTGACGCCTTGCAATGGGACTATGTCTCCATTGTGAGGATGGGACTTATAGCAATTATGTTACTAAAAGAGAAATGATACGTTTTGCTGCCAACAAATGCAAAATTGTTGATATGACAAGGATTTTTTTATGTTTTGAAACCAAGCGTATGAGTTCTTTCAAACATTCAGTTTTATCAGATTGCTACCTCCATGTAAGTAACATATTTTGCCCAGATCTCTACATGGATCTACGTTCCATCAAGTCAAGTTCCTTTCTGCAGGGTAGGGGGAAGCACCGGTTTTCATGTACATATGAACACATCTTATTCTGTATATTCCTTCGCCCTGTACCAACTGTGTTGCCCCGGGAATATGCTGGACCTGTCCTGGAGAACATATCTCTTCAATATATAAGTGAACTCTCTCAGATATTGGTCAAGATGACATGTTGCGGCTCTTCGTAATTACTCCTTTTGGGTTGTTGCTTTATTTGATCCCTGATATGTTGATCGATGCTGGAGGTTTTCTTTGTAATTATGCTTCAGCCATCTGGTTTAACAACGAACATTTGCGACAAGAAATCGGAGGATACCAACCAGCGTGTAGGCATGTTTTGTGCACGTCTTTTTCTTCGATAAATATGGTTTTATATCAAAAATATGAAACAAAAATTTTTAAACAATGCGCGGGGATACATGGTTTTAATGCGGAGTTCATGTCGAGATGATCCATAGGTTCAGCTGTATTTCTTGACTAGTCGATGATTAATACTCCAATTATAGCATTGGCACCTTTCTAATGTCATGCTGTATGTCCTGGTTTGCTCGTATTACATTCTATTTTTCTCCTGTTACAACAAGATTGATGTCTCTTCCTGAGCAGAATGGCTTTACTACAGGAGATCTATGGAGCTGTTTGTAGTACTGGCTTTGTTTTGTTCCGATATGTCTATACGGCCTGCTTGGCTTGACGTTTACAATTGCGGCTTTATCACAAATATATTTTGTCTAGTCTTCCATTCTGAAAAGTGAAAAAAAATGAGGTTTCTGTATGGCACTTTCAGTTTTGATTGCTATGTGGAAGAATACGTTATCCCTGGTCAAAGCGATTGTAAAACATTCATTCTGCCAAGTATATTGCAATAGATCAACTTTCTCATTTAAACCAGCTTGTTTATCAATATTCCTGGTCAGCTTGTATACATTAGTATCGCATAAAGTGTGGTACTAAAATAATAAAACTACCGAAAAGTTGCTTGGAGAGAAAACAGGCGACATTTGACACAAACGATCAATTGTTTAAAGAAAAAGGGGAAAAAAAGGCAAGGC
Source organism: Hermodice carunculata (assembly GCA_964020975.1). NCBI lineage: Eukaryota > Metazoa > Annelida > Polychaeta > Eunicida > Amphinomidae > Hermodice > Hermodice carunculata. Next base: position 49,968,366 of record OZ026616.1, on the reverse strand, counting down.
ATAGGATGTTCTGACCCCTTCTGCTGGATTACATATTTACAGGGACATAATGCCCCCACCCCAACCCTATAAAGCAATTATCGGGCTTGAAAATACGAAGTATATGGCTATCCGTAGGTTCTGAAGGTTATGATGCACACGCCAAAAATAAATTGAAACCTATTTCTGGCAATGCAGGGCGTCAGGCTGCCAATTATCCGTAACGAGTGGTGTTCCATGCGTACATTACAGCCCATGACGTTTGATCCGCATTGCTAACTTTTTCTCATTTGCGCCAGTGAGACCAATGCTAGTTTTGCCAGAATGACGCTTCATATGTTTCGCATCGGACTAAGTGTAGTCATGAGGACGATGACACAGGCAGGCCTTGCGCATATTCACTTCCTGGTTTGCATGGCGCGCGCATAATGCTATGTGATGACATCGGATGCGAATGACTGAACGCACGTGGCCATTGCCCACTTTGAGCATGAACATGCTCAACATGCTCGCCAGCTGATTTGCATAAAATTGACCATCCCCAGCTACATATTTTTTTTTTAACTAAGCAACACGGGTATTTGATGCGAGGAATGCACGCTTGGGACTGCCTCCTGTGCCATAGAAAACGGGCACTTTGCATCGTGCGATTGACTAATAGCATTGCTAGCCCATCAAACGCACAGTGCGAATGTGGCCATCACTTTGGCTGGCCTGCACAAATTTACTTCTACGCAAACACCGCCCGCCAATGACATGCCAACCTCGTAAACCGCACCAGAAGTCTATGCTATACATGCGAGCAAGGAACCTATAGGCTAGCCTGGTCGGGCCAAACGTCATGGGCTGTAGTGCACATATAGGGCCTGCCAGTGGTAGACCATGTAAATTTAATGAGGTGTCTGGAAACGGCGGTCCCTTTTCAGCTAAATGAAACTCGCTTGCGGCCATTAACGATAGATTCAGAGACGCGTTCTACATACTGGCGTTATAGAAGATAGGTATAGGGAGAACTCTTCCAGAACCAGCCTTGAGTCTCTCGTGTAAATATAAAAAGTGTTGTACACCCCACCGCTATCCCGTTTCTTACAACTAATTGTATAACTTTGATTTTTGTCTTATTATATTTGAAAGAATGCTGCACATGTCATTCGTCAAAATTGATAAAAAGAAAAAAAAAAAAAAAAAGGAGAAGAAAGCTTTTAACACCACCACAAAGCTAGACATAATCAGTTGACCCAGCCAAGCAGGTTCCTTTCGTTAAAAGTGAAAACGTCCTCGTCCATTGGGAGTGGACTTCCCCCGCCCCAAAACCATTCAAAACCGGCCGGTGGTCAAATCTCACTTTTTACGTGGTAGCATGTACTAAAACTTTCATCAATATATTCGATATAATTGCGTCAGACACTTTGCTTCTACCTGTTTATGTCGTGTGCTTCAAAGTTAAGGACTAATTTCAAGTGCCCTGAATAATAATAATAATAATAATAATAATAATAATAATAATAATAATAATAATAATAATAATAATAATATTAATAATTATAATAATAATAACAACAATAATAATGATGATTGGTGATGACGACGACGACGACGACGACGATGATGATGATGATGATAATAATAATAATAATAATAATAATAATAATAATAATAATAATAATAATAATAATAATAATAATTGGAAAAGAGATATGCTTAAGGTCAATTGTTTTTCTTGGCGCTCCACGCGCGACCAAAATCAAGGTACTAAGCTGTAAACTAAGCCTCAATTCAACGTGGAAAAGACTAAATGCTGGTATATTTTCGCTGGTAGTTCCGAGAATAGCCATTTGAGATCAGTATAGTCTACAAATGTTACAAAATGTCATCATAGGTCAATATTAGCCTGGCTTATAATTCATCATCTTTTTCCTCTAAATTTACAGTCAGATAAAAATAATTATTTTGAAATTGAGAAAACACATGCAAGTCTCATGAAGTATCCTAATGGGCGGAATATAAATTACCTGTTGATAACTGTGCAAATGTTCATGCACGTCGTATGAGATGCGACGGTCTGGATCTCTGATAGCTTCATGTGTAAAGAGAAGGTGTATATATAGAAGGTTGGAAACAAAAAAAATTCAACTACTAAAAATTTAATTAACACCTGCTAACAATTCACATTTTTATAGCAGCTGAAACGTATCAGGAAAAAAGGAGCCTAGCCAAGAAAACCTTTATTGGGTCATTTCGGTTACGGGCATCTTAACCTGGGGGGGGGGGGGGGGACGCTTGCAATTTTGGCCGAACTTCAAGGGTCCTTCTCCAGATGCAAGCATGCAGTCAAGCAAGCAAGAAAGAAAGAAAGAAAGAAAGAAAGAAAGAAAGAAAGAAGAAAGAAAGAAAAAAATAAGGAGGGAAGGAAAGAAAGAAAAAGAAAGAAAGAAAGAAAGAAAGAAGAAATAAGGAAGGAAGGAAGGAAGGAAAGAAAGAAAAAGAAAGAAAGAAAGAAAGAAAAGAAAGAAAGAAAGAAGAAAGAAAGAAAGAAAGAAAGAAGAAATAAGGAAGGAAGGAAGGAAGGAAGGAAAGAAAGAAAGAAAGAAAGAAAGAAAGAAAGAAAGAAAGAAAGACAGACAGACAGACAGACAGAAAGAAAGACAGACAGACAGACAGACAGACAGACAGACAGACAGAAAGAAAGAAAGAAAGAAAGAAAGATATAAGCGTGGCGTTGGTAAATTCATATTTCTCAGGCAAACCAGCATCAGCCAATTCTGTCGGGTCAGTTCCACAAACACTTTTTTCGTAATACTTTGCTTCACAAATTACAACGAAATACCATTGCGCAAAAGTTAATTCCAAGGTTCTTTGTAGTTTTCTTTGCATAACCTATGTTACCACTCCGAAAAAAATAAGAAACATCGTTTGTGACTTGCGTGGGCTACATATAATGTATTTTCTTTATAAGAGCGCTGAACGGAATTTTTCCGAATGGACGGGAACAGATATGATGAAAATAATCAATTTTATGATGTGAAATATAGGGATCACTGTTTTTTCTCAGAAAAATGAATGATTGGAAGGTCCCTACTTCTGTCAAAATTGTCACTTTTACACCATTTTTGTGTTATTGGTTTCCTGTTGTTGCACATTTCTCAGAATTGCAATGCTATAGCAAAGTAGCTAAATCAAAACAAATATCTGTGAAGGACAATTAAATGAGGATACACTTTCCCTCTGTCAAATTAGATCTGCCTGCCTTATTAAGAGAGACACCGTAACGAAATGGGGAGCATTAGAGAGTGTTCACAGTCTCGGTTGTATTGTGTGCTCTTTTTACCAGAAATACCATGAGGACGACTAATCTTTTTTTTTTCTACCGTAGCAGTAACAATGCGATGAACAAAAAACAACCACCATACCCCATCTTCGTGGCATGTTTAATAACAACATTTTAAAATTACTCCATAATTTTAATGTGTTTGTCTCATATCTGTGCCGTTGAATCACGTCCTTAATCGATAACATTGAGTTATCTTGAATAACAGAACTCTATATCGCGCAACGCCTTGTGTTGCATCTTTTACTTACTTAGCTATGAACGATCTTTACCTGCCCACAGAAACGATACTCTGATTCAGAAAGGTATAGGCCTTTGTCTTTTGTTACCTTTTCATCAGATTCTCTTAGAAAAAAATCGGCAGAGGGAATATTTTGACTCTCAAGATATATTATTGGGTGGTTATTATTCATAATCAGTCAAAAAATGTCAAAATTTCACAAAATATATTCACATTGTACCGATATCTTTCCTGGAAGATGAATCCATAACATAAGTCTTTATTGCAGCATGGGTCTTATCACCCCCTTTCCCAGTTAAGGAAAAAGCGAACTTCCTCACACTTGAGTTGTTGCGTGAAATCTACATGTTTCTATTTAGAAATGTAGTGTGGATATTTCTTGTTTAATTTGCAGATTACCAATATGATCGTTATTGGTTGTTTATTGCTATATTTATTCTTACGTTCTGCAATATGGTATTTAGTGACGAATTCACTCATACAACTTTTGAATATGATATGTGATCCACGTATTACTGTCGCGTCGTATGAGGGTTTTGACGGATGTTGTCCGGGTGTTGATTTCAATTGCAGAGCGAAAGTGCGTTAGATCCCGAATATTTATAATACCACCGAAATGTAAAGGTGCATCTGTGGTATATTCTTGCCATCCCTAAATCTGGTGTTTTTTTTATCATATGGGAAACAGATAGAGATTGACATAAACATGTACCCCCCCCCCCCAAAAAAAAAATAAAATAGTTAGTATGATTGCTGATGATGCAAAATCTCTTACCAGAAAATGTGGACTGTTGAAGATTGAAACCTCCTGGAACATTGTCTGACTAATTTACATACATGTGCCGAACATTGACTGGATTTATATCCACAGTGATGTCAAGTGCTGCTTTAAGTTATATACAGGGATGCTCATATATTCAGTCGTATGGCTGAAGAATATGACTCCATCAAGCTTACAGAATTCAACAAATAAAAATATTCAGCATTTTGCATTGACCAGAATTTAAAGTATGAAATCCGTTTTAACGCAATGGTGAATAAGGCAGGCAGCATCACGCTTTTTTCTCTTTTGTGGCGGGGGCAGCATGCATAAAAACGATGATAATGTCTCTCGTGGAGTATGTGTGGTTTCAGTATAGTCACACTTGGAATTTAGCAGAGGGGACTGGAAAGTTTCAGCGAAGGTGGCAAAGAGTGCACCATAAATGAAAATTGTTTCACATGAAGATCGTATGACCGAATTGAAGCTACTAATCCAAGTTTACTTGAGGGTAAAAGGAAGCTCTAGTACCTGTTTAAAAGTACTTGAAAAGTGTCTGCGACGTGAAACAATACCACATAAACTATAGAAAAACCAAAGGACAACATTCATGAAATACAACCACAGAAAATGCCATGCCCAACAATAAGGTGAAGATTTATCTGTCATAGCCGACGCACGATGGGATTGTGGAACTCTCGCCCAGAAAAACAGTTGACCAGTCAAACAAAAAGCCAAGACAAGAACAAAACAAAAACAAAACAAACAAAAACAAAAAAAAAACAAAAAAAACAAAAAAAAAAAAAAAAAACAAAACAAAACAAAAAAAAAAAAAAAAAAAAAACAGACTAAAAAAGCAGAATAAATAAATAAAAAATAATAAAAAAAATAAATGAATAAATAAATAAATAAATAAATAAATAAATGAATGAATGGATGGATGGATGGATGGATGGATGGATGGATGGATGGATGGATGGATGGATAGATAGATAGATAGATAGATAGATAGATAGATAGATAGATAGATAGATAGATAGATAGATAGATAGATAGATAGATAGATAGATAGATAGATAGATAGATAGATAGATAGATAGATAGATAGATAGATAGATAGATAGATAGATAAATAAATAGACCAATCTACTGAACTTATTTTGTGGGTTTAACCTCAGGGCACTCATTCAATCAACACACAAGGGTAACATCAATACTGGAGCAGCAAACAGAAGGGAAACAAGCTCATAAATGGTTGTGTTGTGCTGTGTTGTGTTTTTTTACTTGTCTGGACTTGATCAAATTTGACGTGTTTGGATGTTTGAATGTCGTTTGTGCGCTTGCCTCAAACAAAACAAAATGTGTTGGGACTAATCTTGATGGATTCCAGCACAAGATATTACTCAGTAGGAGTATGGCTTGCAGCTAGTATAATATAAACATATTTACTTAAAACAGGAAGCCCTATAGTACATCGACATAACGAATCGTGGTGGTTTCCAAAACATGTTGTCGCAAGCGAAAGTTACCAATGTACACATAAAGTTCTCATGTAAAGTCGTAATACAACAATCAAGGAAGTTATAGAACCATTAATGACAAGACAGGATAATACAAGACAAGGCAAATAGTTCACAGTAGTAGTAACCGACGGGAGAGTTCCTAAATAAAACTTAGGCATAATTTTATAAGAGTCAGCGAACAACTAATTACAACTGACTGCTATCGAACTGAAAACTGAAATAATAAACGTCTTGTGCATACGATGTAAATATGGCAGGCATCACAAATTTGTATCTTAAGGGGAACGAGCAAACCGTTGCTGCAGGAGAGAAAAATATTAGCTGGTCTGTTAGTTCTACACATATAATCAAGTTTGAATGGACACCACGAGCTACAATAGGGACGACGGAGTTGAGAAGTTGTACTCAGAAAGTTGACTCCTTTTGATCAAAGACAAGCTTCAAAAATCCCAAACGTAACTGGGTATGACAAACGTTGGCAAACCTGCGTCCCTAAGTACAGGGGTAAGTAACATTATTTAATGTTAGCAGGGCTCTTTTCAATTTAAATGTGAATATTTGAAGGGAAAGTGAATCTCTGATATCGAAAAGAAGATTTTTTATAGTATCGATAAGGAAGAACTTTTTTGCTGATTAATTTGCAATTAAAGGGATATATAGAGCGAGTAAGACAATGATTTAGAATATTGGGACCGGGATAAATTAGGTCAGAGAGATATCAAGGTGTCAAATTGTGATCCAGTTTGGTAAAAGAAACCCCAAAACCTAAAGTACTTCCTTCTGCTGGCGAGAGTTGATAAAGCAAGCTCATGTGCAAAATTGATATGTGATGTGTGCATAAAAGAAACAGTAAATGTTTTGGCAGTCTTAGAATATATAGATTCAATTACGTCAGCAAGGTTTTGACCACGGCTGGCAAACAGCTTACACAACCCTATTCATAATTAGCTTGGTCTTAGTTAACTATAATTTAATCAAAGGTTTGCTAGATTTTTTTCTATTTGAATCTTGCGGAAGAACAATTTGCTGGTTAACTTTGGTAATGATGCAAGTAATATGCTATGATCTTATTTGCAAAGAGTAGTACCAAGCTGCATATGTGGTTCTGCTGCGGATATTTCGGAGTCTCAGGGGCGAAAAGGTGGATGGTATGATTTGACAACTTTGGCTGAAAATATTACTTTAAAGCATTAAAGGTTACGCACCATAACTTTCCCCAGTTGTGTGTGATAAAGAGATTTGTGTTACGATGACTCGAAGATTCAGTGCAGTTATTCGTAATTTCAATTAAACGGGTGTTATCAGCAGAGAGCCTGACATCACATATAATTTCATTGACTAGGTCATTAATGTAGACGAGAAAGAGATGGGAGCCCAAAATGGAACAGTGGGATATATCAGCTTCAATGAATAGCCAAGAAGAAGATTGGCCGTTATGAATCGCTCGTTGGAAACGGTGTGAGAGATAACTTTCAATCCTTGCTATGAGATTAACAGAAATACCGAGTTGTCAAAGTTTGAAAAGGAGACCAGGAGGTCAAACCTTATCAAAGTCTTTAGACATATCTAAAAAATGCCATTCTGGCTTCCTTGGGCTGTTCTAGGCCAAAGTGGCTGTGTAAAGTATGTACACAAACTGATTGATGGTAGACTCATATGCCTTGAAGTCAGAATCTTTGGACATGACAGGGTTATTGTGCATGAAAGGTTCATAGAGTGTGTTAATAAAGAGCAGTTCAAATACCTTGGGAACATTTCAGAGTAAAGACAGGATGATAGTTGTTTTGAATCCGTCTGTTGGACCTTTTCAACAAAGGACATATGCAAGATCTCTTCCAAGCATCGGGGCAATGAGAAAAACTAAAACTAGATGAAAGATGTTTATGAGCGGTTTACAGATCGAGTCTGCTGTGTTCTGGAGTAAGATACTCGAATAATTGTCCGGGCCGGATGCAGTGGATAACCTAAGGGAAGATAAGACTTTCTTAATATTGTCTTCTTTAAAAGTAATATGCTGTGAGGGTGCCTCAGTTGGAATGCAAAGTAGAACAGGGGTGGGGCATCGGCATCAGGGTGAGCTTTACACTGAGCGGCAAAACACAAGTAATACGATTCGCGTTTCTCACTGATACATGGTACTATTTTGATATCGTCAGTGAAATGAACCTATTTGCATGCCCATATTACCTTTTTCCCGGGGAGATGGCACGCATCCCATCCCCCATGGATACTGCGTACTTATTAAGCGCAAGACTCGATATCCCCGGTTAAACACTATGGATCCGCCCCTGTCTGTCATGTCTTCTTGTGCGGTAGAGACCGCACAACAGGAAGGAGGTTGGAACTCATCAATTACAAGGAGATGCTTGGGATAAGCATCTAGCCAGGTATCCTATAATGCAGTACTGTTGATTTTTCTGATTGGACCAAGGATGTATTTCATCAAATATACCGAAAGTATTTCATCAAATAAACCGGTACGTCATAGGCTGGGAACGTTGGATTGAAAGAATTTCAGTGGGTTGTTTGTAGAGTTAGACGAGGGTTAAGGTGATCATCCATGGATGATCACAAAAATATGTACAGGAACAATATAATATGTTTAAGAACATTCAACGAAGTGGGAGGTGGGGGTGGGGGTGTTGCTGTGCACGGAAGTCAGTTAAGATAGGAAGCACCTAAATTGATTATCCTTAGGTGTACCTGAGTGAGAGCGTACCATGAAAAAATTATTCGGTATTGTCTAATGCTGACCCCCATTGGATATAAACAGTGGACTGTGAAAACGAAAAAAGTAAAAATAAAAGTATTTTTGAGTTATGTGATATGAAGCACATCTATAGCTACGTAATCAAAGGATGGTGTAAGGAAACCTTCGGCATGGTAGAGTAGTTTCCTGGCTGTCATTTGGATGTAAACGGTTAATACACTGACTGAAAGGAATCACTTTGATTTTATCTACATATCACATATCATAGTCATGACCTTTTGCTATCATATGTCATTTTTTGAATTTTTTGTATATCTTAAATTTCACCTGTTCATTCTTTATATCACTTAAAGGTCCAGCACACTATCAGACAGAACGTGATGATTCTGCTCCGTTTGTATGTATCCATTATCACACAAAATGTCTGCTCCCTTATGCTTGCTTATTTTAAAAAACTAGCTGGTCTAGGTGTTGAAGAAATTTGGGCTCCCCGAACGGATGGCGTCCATTGGTTTGTCGAATGTTTGCTCCTCCCCCCCCCCCCGTCATTGAGGAAAAAGTTGATACACTTTCTATATCTGATTTGTTGTTATATTTTTGGAATAATTTTCTCATACTTGCCTCATAATATCTCCCTGGAGCAACCTGCACAGCATATATATATATATATATATATATATATATATATATATATATATATATATATATATATATATATATATATACATATATACACATATATGAATATATATATATAAATACATATATATATATATATATATATATATATATATATATATATATATATATATATATATATATATATATGTATATATCTAATTGCAGTTGGATGTAAGTAAAATGTATGACCCTGACTCAAATAGGCATATGAGATCAGTCACAATGTTAACCTTGGGTTATGTAAACAAAATGTCTGTGAATGTTCTTTTGTCAAAAACCAAATACTCGCCAGTGCCCTTGCATGTCAAGCACATCCCTGATGTGTGTGGTCTGCTGATCATGCCTGTTGAGTGCTTCTAAATCAAGGTCAAGGAGGGACCACAGTGTCAAGCTCACATATACAAATACTGTATGACAAGATAAAAATTATGTATTCCATTATAAGTACTTGTGTATACATTTTAAATAAATTAGTGGTCCCCCAAATTCTGGAACCAAAAGCTTCCCCACCCTAACTTGGTACTTAGATATATGAAAGAGGCCCAAGTATCATAAATCCACAGCTCCCACCATTAAAACAAAATAAAAGGCACTCACTTGAATTTTTTTAAGGGGCAAAATATTTTGGAACTAAACGGTCACTTCCCTTTTTATACCCACATCAAGGCACTAAGATGGAAATTAGAGGCCCAAATGTTGCTGAAAAAGTACTGGTACAATTATAACTTTTACACTCAGAGCCCGAACGTACTTAAATCAAAGTTAAATTTCCCATTTTCTCTGAGAAAGTGAATAATTATAATATAAAGCAACCGTGTTGATTAAAATTTATTTTACAGAATGGTTTGACTGCTGAGTTGTATCAAACATGTTTTGGATAGTACATAATAGAACTACTCACAAATTCAAAATGTTACAAAATACAACTTTTGCAGAAATAGTCCATAGGATATGTACTAGTACAAGTGATAAGAAATTGTTGCAGTCACAGCATTTTCACTTCAATAGAATCGAATCACCTGGTCCCAATCCTGAATCGATTATAAGGCCATTCACATGATTTTGGACTATGTTTTATTACATTTTTCGCCCAATCTATTCCCACATTGAGCTGCCAAAACACTGTGACTAGCACTGTTCACATTGATTCGACTATAACATGGCCAATTTTGCCACTTTGCAGTATTAACATTATAAATATCACAACTATAATTATAATGTCTCATGAAGTGTAACAAAAATCAAATATAAAAAGGGTCCAAAATATTCAGAAGGGACCTACGTTTTTGGTCTGTCATGCTAATGTTAGCAGCATTTAAAGTTACGATAAACTTGACGAACTTCAATTGTTGGGTAAGACTGAGAAAACTTATGTTATTACTCTCTCTGAAACTTGGCTTGACACTAGCTTTCCTAATAGTCTCTTGACTCTATAGATGGTTTCCAACCTACTTTACGCAAGGATCTAAAATCAGGCAACGGCGGTGTTGCACTTTATGTCAAAAAACATCTACCTTTCGCCAGACGTACTGATCTCGAATCGCCCAACAGTGAATGCATCTGGATTGAAATCACGCACAAATGGGATAGTGCTCATCTAGGCTTATATCATCACCATTCTGGTCAGTCTGCAGTTGAAAGAGACCTATTTATTGATACTCTCTCTAATTTTATATCCACTGCATTAGACTTCAGTCCACATATTCTTATACTTATTGGTGATTTCAATGATAGGTTCCAATCCTTTGACTATCCACAAGGGCAGTTAACTTGGTCAGCGCCTCTTTGAAATCGTCACGCGAAACTTGGTCAGCGCCTCTTTGAAATCGTCACGCGAAACATCTTGTGTCAACTTATATCCGGACTACCTGCGTTTTTTACCTGCTTTGTGCCTAGTTGTTTTTTGTTACGAACCAACTTCGGTGCCACCCACACTCTGGTAGCCCCACAAAGATAGTAGACACTTGCAGGTTTGGCTAAGGAGGCAACCCGCGTTTTCGACTACTCTGAAAGTTCGTTTGACCTTAAGGTCACCGATTCTCCTGGTAATGTCTTAAATTCGCGTATATTACCTCCCTCTTCCATTTGTACATGTGACCGTGTTATCCTTTGTTCGTTCTCCCTTCTTAATCACAGACCGACCTCTCAGACACAAACAATCTGTGATTACAAGCCGGCCGACATTGGTGACCTTAACAGAGCCCTGCAAGATGCTAGACCCGTATCCATGGGATACGAGTCTAGCAGTCTTTTATTCCATTAATGACCCTGCATCTCACTAGTCTGATCTGTTTTGACATTTGCAAACGATTTTGCCATTCCGAGATATAACAATTAGGGTTAAAGATAAACCATGATTAAATATTTATATATAGAGACTCATGAGACAGCTAGCGGAACGGTGCCAACAGGTAAAAGAGACTCGCTTCTCAGCCTAGACCCTACACCTTTCTCATATCCACTAAAAGTTAAAAATTGTACAACTTTATAAAAAGAATGGTAACCGCTATTAAAAGATCTATCCCGCCTATTTTGAAAAAAAAAACAACTTTGTTCCGACCTTGACTCTACAGATATTAATGAAATAAAAAAAATGGTGGAGCCGAAGTAAATCCATCCTTGGCACTAAAGTCCACCAATTCATTCAACCGCTTGTTGACAACGGGAATATATCAAGTAAGATCGAGAAGTGCAATACAAATTTTGCCAACCAATGCAAACTCCTGCAACAACGTAACCCATATACGTCTCAATGCAAACTCCTGCAACAACGTAACCGATATACGTCTCCCCACTTTCTCCTATAGGATTGATGCTCGCCTGAACATGTTTCAAATAGACTCTGCTCAGCTTACGTCTTACTATCACTTAAGACTGGTTTCGCCTTCGTACCTGATAATAACGAAAATATCCCTTAAAAATACTGCTTCTGGAATCTGTTGCTCTCTCACGAAACTCTTTAACTACTTCTTACAGCATGCCCACTTGCCACTTCCCTGGAAAGATCCAATGTCGGTCTAGTTTCCAAAAAGAACAATAAACAATCTAAGGAAAACTATCGACCTATTGCCTTGCTTTGTAACGTTTCAAAAGTTTTTGAACTCCTTTTACATAATACCTTTTATGAGTACCTAATAAAATAATCACCTCAATATTAAAAGCTCTGGCTTCAAAGCAAAGGACTCAACTATAAATCGACTCGTCTCTATCCTTCACGACATTTGCAACCGACTTGAACTGAACAAAGAAGCATGGGTGGTTTTCCTTGACACATCAAAAGCATGTGACCAGGTATGGCATGAGGGTCTCTTGTTCAAGCTTAAACAACTTAGCTGCACAGATCAGAGATCAGTTACCTGTCAGATCGTTCGCAACGCACCACCGTCTGTGCTCAAACTTTCTCTTGGCTACCTGTAGAAGCTGATGTACCACAAGGCTCCTTTCTTGGCCCTCTGCTCTTTCTTGTCTTTATAAATGACATCCAGATGGAATAGCCTGTAATATCGCACTCTTTGCTGACGACACCAACGTTATTGAAATTGTCCATAATCCTAATGCTTCGGCTGAACTTATCAATACCGATATCGGCAGGACCCATGCCTGGGGCAAACTTAGGCGAGTTACACTCAATGCAATCAAATCCTTATCTGATGTTTATCCTCCAAAAAGACAAACCTGCTCACCCACCTGTTTTTATGGGAAACACAGCTTTTTCTGAAGGAAACGTACATACACACCTAAGAATTACATTCACGCATAATTTGTCAGGGCAGTCCTATATTACTGGCACCATAAATAAATCTAGCCAACGATTAGCCTGCTGCGCAGACTGAAATAAAAACTAGGCCCTAAAGCCCTCATGCGTTTATACACAACAATGATGACGCTTATCCTTGAATATGGTCGTATATTCTTTGATATTGCACGGACAGCTTGTCATCATCTCCTGCGGCTGTTCAGCATGAAGCTGTCCGGATTTGCACTGGTGCATTGAAGCACACTCCCCGTCTCCTTCTATCCTAGCCGGATAGGCAAACTCTATCTGACAGACGTGAATGTCACAAACTATAGTCCTTTTTTTATGAGATATTCAATAAATTGACTCCGAGATACTTATATGACCTGGTACTTCGTGACATCTGTCCTACCATTAATCTTAGCTTGAGTAATCACCTCAATATTATGCAGGTAAAATTCAGAACCAAACGTTACGGAGACTCCTTGCTTCCTCCCTCCCTGCATTCCCCTTTGGAACAGCCTACCGCTCGATATTTGGGAATCTGTATCACTCGCAACTTTCAAATCAAAATTGAAATCGACATTTCAATCTGTTGACATTCATTTTTTTTTATTTCTCACACGGAAGCGTTTACCAAATATTTGTCATACTCAGTTGCGCTGAGTCTGTTCACAACTAAAAACCTCCCATCTTTATGGAGTTTATATAATCCTCTCACCAGGCTGTGCACGTTCTTTCCAAAGCGAAGATATCCGTCAATTTTTCTTGTCCTGTCCTCTCTTTTTAGCCTTTAGGTATTATCTTTTGGACACTGCATGTCATATTGTGGTGCCGGGGGTAAACCCAAAACTTATTTTACATCTCAGCAGCGATCTCTTTGTCGCTTTTTATGTAAAGCAAGGAAATGCCGATTAAATTCACTATGATAATATGGACATTTTTTATTCCGTGCAGAATTACATTGCATTATCTAGGAAATTTGAATGCTAAGCAATTCATTTTTGGTGCCACAAGCACATATCCCAGACTGTTCCCGAGTTATGTCTCTCTTACCAATTGTACTGTCGGTCCTGTGTGTCATGTATATACTATGTGCGTTTTGCGCTCAAGCGCTTCCACATTAGTCTTTGTACTACCTAGGCAATTCAGTTTTAATTATGGGCCATTCAAACAAACAATAGAAAAAAACAAAAAAAAAAAAAAAAAACAAAAAAAAACAAAAAAAAAAAAAAAAACACACACACACACACACAAAAAAAACAAAAAACAAAAAAAAACAAGATGTTTGGCCCCCGGGGGCCCATGGGGGGGAGCGAATATTTGATGATGCCAGTACTCATGGCCTTTACCTTCACTGCCCAGACATGCAGGCATGAAAATGACATAAATACCAAAAAAAAAACCTTGACTTTGTTCACAGAAACAGTGAGTTGGCTTTGCTGTGGTAGGCTGTCGATATTACATTTAAGGAATATCAACTGTGTCCTTACATACAGTTCCATTTCTGTTTTGCCTCACCATCATCACATGAACAAAAAAGACGATTTTAATCAATGATATGATGGGTCAAAATACTGGGGCCCGAGAGACCAAACAGAAATTTTACAATGGAGGGATCACAATTATAGGGAAGATATACGCCGTGTGTTGTGAGATGAATGTCAAAACTGGTACTGCATTTTGCCATTTAGAGGTGTGATTTGGACCCAGCAGGTGGCTGGAGGAGGAAGAAATGTGTGTTTGGTGTTTACTTGATGTTTACCAGTACTTTTAGACAATGTTCAGTGTATATTAACCACAATTTCGTTTCTATGGTCATGTATGGCTGAACAATTCATCATGGACTAAACTGACCATTCATGAAAATGAAAACAGGGTAGCTGTTTATAGGTACATGGAGTTACAACCGCAGCAACAATATCGATTAACATTGAACACGTGAAAGGAAAGGCTATTTGTATGCACACATTGTATCTACATCAATCTTTAAAGAGAACCTGTTCAGCTTGCAACAAGCCCAAACATATGATATCTACAGGTGGTGTTTTATTTACCTTATTAGACATAGGATACATACAACAAATACTTTTATGATGGCAACAGCTAATATTGTGTTTAAATATAACAATGAGACAAGTTAAAATGTGTTTCCTCTAATTGCAATATTCTTGGAATGAATAATTAGGGTTACTTGATTGCTACATATAATTTAAATCCAGGTAGTCAATGAGGTATACAAATGATCAAAACTGTGGCTGTAGGGAAATTATGTGTGAAGTCAGACACTTAAGCTTTATGGTTTCTTTTGGCGAATACAGGGAACATACTGTAAGGTAAAGGTATGGTTGGTTGTGCAAGACTCGATATATTTATTTTATGAAATAATAATTTCTTTAAAATCTCACTGTTCTGCACACTGGTCAAATTCAAAAAGGCAAAAAAAAAAAAAAAAAAAAAAAAAAAAAAGTTTTTAGAGGCGAAGTTCTTGAAAACGTCATCATAATTAAGCTTCTCTTTGTGATATGTATTTAATACATTAAAACAGCTTGGCCTTTTTCATGACAGCACCTGGGAAGTGTGCTTGTGAATTAAACGGATTTAAAATTGATTCAAAATAAGTCAGTTCTTGTTGCATTTGGGTGTGTCCGAACCCGTCTAATTTTTCGTTTATCTCCAACAGCAACATTCAGGAAATGCCGGACACATATATTAATTATATAATCTACATATTAGGTTTCAGCTTTATCCTAAAAGTGTACCGAAATGTTTCAAATGATTTTGGGGGGCTGCATAGATTACATGCGTCCAGTTATGTGAATATAACGTTGGAAAATGTGTAAATTCATAAAAACACGAATAGGATCAGCCGCTATCTTTTGGTACATGTACTGAATATCTAATCAATTGAACAGTTACTGATACAATAAATAAATAATAATAATAAAAAAAAAACAAACAAACAAAAAAAAAAAAACCTTTCACTGCGATCAAACCAAATATCGCGGCCTCATTTTATATATAGAGACATGAACACTTGTAAATTGTAAAGAGATACACCCCATGAGAAAATGAAACAAAAATGTCTTTTACTCCGTTTCAGGTTAACACTTCATTCATTCAAACAGATATGGCAGTAAGGACTGTAGAGCCCAAATGGTCATAAAGTTTCAGTATTTTCATTTTACCATTTCTATAATTTCTTTGTATGATTTCACACAATCAGACTATCAGTCTTGCCAACTGAAAAATAATGGGAACAGATACTCCACAAAATTTTCAGTAAATGTGGGTAAATCCGAGTCTATTCTTAATACACAAAATGAATATATAACTACATAATCGAACTTGTTCTATAATATAAGAATAACTTTTTTTTTTTTTTGAAATGTTTGTCTCATGGTTCTCTTTTCTACACATTAATTTCCATCCGAGTTAAACGTCTCCCTAAGGCGGGAAGGGGGGGGGGGGAGGTGGAATACGCAGCAAAAAGTATAGACACATTTGTTTTACATGGATTGTGAAAGAAGTCAAGCATTGACTTATCGAGTCACTCGCCATGGCACAGATGTTGGCGTATACTTCCTACCTTGCCTAGCGGAGGAAACCGAAGAACTCGGAGAAAACCACCGTGCACGGTTAAAGTGGTAGTAACTTTTTCCACATGCTGCCCAGGACGAGAATCGAACCTGGGTCGCAGCGGTGAAAGGCGAGCGTCTTACCGCTCAGCCAACCGTGCATCCATAACCGAAACCGATCTCTTCTCTACCCGGCCTTATCAATTTGTAAAAAAAAATGGTACAAACATATTGATGTGTGTCACGTGGGAGATAAATGTCCGGGTGTCAGGGATAACATGTCTGCCATTATCTGATTTGCTCATATTTTCTCTCTAAACCCGGACACTTTATTTTCATCATGCATAAAAAATTGTTAACACTTAAAATTTTTTCGGACAAAATTAACAACAAACATAAATATAAATCATTAAACAAGGAGAGACAAATATACATGTTAATTAAATAAGAAAATTATTGTTAAAGTCTTAAGTGTCCCAGTTTATTCAGAACGCCCCTATTGTAATTACTTTATATTTGGTGTTTTGTGAGTTTTCAATATCATATATCAACGGGTTATTTTCACATATCACGAAGTTTTAAATTCACATATCAAACTGTCTAAAATAGATCAATAGCACATTTCAGAGGGCTGTTACTTTCACAAATCCAGGTCCGCCCCCCCCCCCTATAAGGGCCTCGTTATAGGAAGGTTAATTTATACAAAACGTTAAAGTCCTTCTTAGATATATCACTGTTTGCCCTTCATACCGGGCTGGTGCAAATAAAGTAGGTGGTGCTGTTAACTTGTGTACGGTATGGCACGCTGTCGTCTCGTAACCCATGATCATTTAGGCATTGGCCTACAGTAAGCCTACTCATAAATGTGAACAGAAACCCCCCACAAGCAATTCTGCCATTTCAAATTAAATCCGAGATTCGTCTAAAAAATCTTGCATCAACTGTTTAAGACTGTGATAGTTATTACGTTTTTCAAACCAAAAGCCTTTTATCAATAAATTTTAGCGATTTCAGCTTCATACCCCCCTACCCCCGTATTGTTGAACAACCCATAAGTTTGCTGCCTGTCCATATGAGGCAGCTATAAGAGGCGTGGCTTTTGCGAAATAAAAGGCCTGTTAACAATTTTGGAGCATAAATAAATAATCATGTTTATCAAAGTCGGTCTCCCAAAATGGCGTCACCGGAGAATTTTCTCTCGCTTCTGAACATGATTTGGTCATTTAGTGCCGGGTATGCCAAGATATATATCTTAGATGTCTAGCATACGGGATCATGCTTGGGTACTCGATGGGTCTTTTTTCGGATTTTGCTCGGTGTAGCCTCACACAAGCTAAAAAAGAAAAGGCCCAACTTTTCACGGTTCCAAGCTGCTCCTTCATAGAAAATTAACATTTGCTCAAACATCATTCGCAGTGCTAAAGGGTTTCATAGCGCACCATACAGATTATCACGTAGGCCTACATGATAAGGCGTATAACTGGTACCAGAGAGTACTGGTATGTTATTATTCTAGCTAGGATAAACTGGATCCCAGCTTTGCGACCGGGATTCTTTTCTCTGTAAGCTATAGGGAGGGTACGATTAGGAGAGTTCCTGACTCTTGGAAACGTGAGCGGAGCCAGCGAAGTTGCGAGAGTCCAAAACAGAACAGCTGTGAAAGACTGTAGGCCTACTAATCGCATCCTTCGTATTTTTGGCCTCAACCATTTATACAAGGTATTCCACAAAAAATTTTGCCCCCCCCCCCCCCTTCGCACAATGAACCTTTTGAATACAGACGGTCTTCTGGTTGGTTCCACCTAATTACTCGGAAAAGCAATAGGTGGCACACCGCAGAAAGCCCAACAAGCAGCAAGCGCGTTGAAAAGTTCGGCCACAAACCTGTGCGAACACGTCAAATAGGCCTAGGCATTAGCAAGCAGTGATTCACTTGAGACCTGCTTAATACAATGTATTTCTTGTCTATTTTGGTTTCTGCCATGTGGCGGGCCTTTAAAAGCAGCACCTTAATGATCATGAGCAAGAATTTAAGACACATGCTGATGCTAATAGTTTTGTTTGATCGGCTCTGCCCATCTCCATTGACAGTGGTTCCTCTCTTTCAATATAAATGCTTATACTGCAGCATGGTCAAAGGGCTGCCTGTCTCCCGGGAACCAGATTTCCGTGAACATTTGGGATCCTCATCGATCCACACGCTTCGCCGATCTCCGTTCACGGAGATCAGCTACAAGCGCCTACCCCACGGAATCATCACGCCGCTCTACCAAGTGGGATTTATCAACCTAAAAATCGGGGATTCGTCTCAAAAGTTAGATCTATTGTAATTTTAGGTTTTAACAGATGCGACAAAAAACAAAAAACAAAAACAAAACAAAAACACTCCCCCCAAAAAAACCCCACCCACCCCCCAAAAAACCCCAAACAAACCCCCCACCCCCCCCCCAAAAAAAAACAATTGTTCTTTAATCATTTATGATGTCTACCGTGAGCATGTCCAACTTGAGTACTGTGGCAACTGCAGCATTAAGTGTTACGTCAGCGAAGGTACACTCGTGAATGCCAAAACCTTATTAAAAATGCCAACCGACAGTACGTTAGATGAATAGATTGAAGCACATCACGAGCTAATTCTAACATTAGCGCCCGAAGACCTTGGCCCAAGATTAGAATAATCCCTTAGGAACTTTAAATAGGTAGCCAATATTGATGCATCGCAAATATATAGGTCTAACATGTTGACAAACTGCCATTTTAGGCCTACTAACAAAATAATACAAAACAATTTGAATATAGCTATAGTCTAAGAGTGGTGTGCAAGGCTGATAATAGAGATTCTACTTGATGTTTGATGGCGTGCAGGCATAAACATGCCTACCTATGATTGTTAAAGTACTATTGAACATCACTCGTTTTTGCTAAGGCCATGCCGAAATGAAGACGATATTTCCTTCCATATGACACTATTAAATATGTATAAAACAGTAAACATAGTCGGAGTGGCTGGTTGTAAGAGATTTTTGGATGTTCCTCTGTGGCGGAGTAATAACTTGTGAAGCATTCATTTGGGAGTGGTGTCCGTTTGGGATTTTTCGAAGCCTGCGTTACGAGAATGGTACATAACACGGTACAGGGGTAGCGACTACATAACCACTTGCTCCAAGATAAGTAAAAGGTGGGTTACTTTATGCATTAAAACGTTTATTGGGATTCGTCCAATGACAAAATACCGTATTCCAACGGACCTTTGGCGATTGACAGCGGAACACATTTTCATTGCTTCCGCCGAGGAAGTCCCATGTTAAATTTATAAGGTTTTATTTGGCCTTTCCTGTCACAACGTTTCTGTATGATTGTTATTTGTTCACTAAAAACCTACACACACCACGCGTTTACGGTGGCATAACAAGTATTAGGCGTTTATTACGATGATCAAAATTTCAACGCATCTTTAACTTGTTTTAAATATTTTTGCCGATGAACTGGCTAAAATGCGTAAAATTAAAAATTACCTAAACTTTATGACAGGGCACTAAAGCAGTCAGTATATTAAGTACAAGAGAACAAACAACGCACGCTAACAATTTTATGTTTTTAAATTGAATCTTAAATCAGAATGATCATTTTGTTTTTCACGTAAAAGCTCATATCACTGATAACAGAGCCATAGCGAATAACATTTGCCACGCCCTTGCTTTGTTTTTCTGTATTACTTTGTTTTTTTGTTTTTTCTTTTTTTTCCCCGACACGTTTACGGTGTCATACTGAGTATTAGGCATTTATTACGATGATCGTAATTTTCAACGCATCTTTAATTAGTTTTTAATGCTTTTGCCGATGAACTGGCTAAAATGCGTAAAATTAAATATTACTTACACTTTATGGCAGGACACTAAAGCAGTCAGTATATTTAGTACAAGGGTACAGACAACACGCTTTAACATTTTTTGTTGTTTTTAAATTGAATTTTAAATCAGAATGATCATTTTGTTTTTCACGTTAAAACTCATATCACTAATAACAGAGCCATAGCAAATAAAGTTTGCCACGCTTTGTTTTTCTGTATTACTTTGTTTCTTTTCTTCTTTTTTTCCCCACACGTTTACAGTGGCCTAACGAGCATTAGGCATTTATTATGATGATCATGAATTTCAAGGTATCCTTAACTTGATTAAAATGGTTTTTCTTGATGAACTGGCTAAAGTGCGTAAAATTAAATATTACCTACACTTTATGACAGGACACTAAAGCAGTCAGTATATTGAGTACAAGAGTACAAACAACGCGCTTAAACAATTTTTGTTTGTTTTTAAATGAATTTTAAATCAGAATGATCATTTTGTTTTTTACGTAAAAACTCATATCACTGATAACAGAGCCATAGCGAATAACACTTGCCACGCCCCTGCTTTGTTTTTCTGTATTACTTTATTTCTTTTCTTGTTTTTTGTTTTATTTTTTCCTTTATTGTTTTTTGTTTCTTATTGTCTGGTGTGGTTCGGTTATCTTATGTCGATATAGGTAGGAGCTGATTTTTTTTGTTATATGTATGTGGTCTACATGGCCTCAATATGGACAAATAGATTGCAGGTGCTCGTGTGTGTCGCACATTACATTAATTTCAGTAAGACACGCCAAGCGTTCACATACCAGTGCACCACAACTATAGCCAGATGCATTTATCTTGACCCCTCTGTGGGTTCATGGGAAAAGTCCATTTGGCAAGTGAATCCAATCCAACACCGGGTCTAAGCGATCGACTTATTTGAAGTTTGAAGACAAGGGAGCTATGTATCTGGGTTCTTTGGACTCAGCGGCACCGATCATGAGACAAAAAGGATCAGTTTGGCCAAGAAAGCGGAGTGGAAACAACGTTTTTATATTAGTATTATATTTCTTCCACTCATTCAAAGCATCTCATCCCAAAAATGCCAACGTGTCAGCATTGCCAGGTATATGCTTTGGCCTGGTGGCAAAACGATCTTTCTATGTGATATCGCATGGTCACAGATGCAACAGTTGAAGACTTCATCCACTTGCAGTAGTTTTCAGTGTCCCCTGTTCTCTTTCTTCGAACTTTGCAAATAGACGAAAAATTAGACAAAGATGGCAAAAACGAGTTTAGCTTGGAGATGATAACCCTTGGCTTGCTCTGGCACTTAATTAGTCAGTGTCTGGCGCTTAATTATTCAGTGTTAAGAGAACATCTACAGATGGTAGTTGTCAGACTCTACTGCGTCAGCTGTGCGTCCTATGTACCGTCGTCATAAAAATTGTTGACCATAAATGAGTCGGGCAACGAAATGGAAATTAAGCTTCACGGTAAAAAGTTCTCACTCGAATGTGATGCAGTGTACATACTGACCTTTGCTTACTTTTAACTTATGTTATTTGTGGTATCTTTCTCCACACCGAACAGTAATGGTAACGACATAGCTGCGCGGCCGTCCCCATTGCTACCTCGAAGCGTCACACACCTCAGAAAGTAAGTAGTTGTGCATGTAGATGATTCGTGCTTGTGATTCGTGGAAAGCAATCTTGTGTACCAACGATTTTTTAAAATTGTAATTTACTTTATCTTCTTATATCTATGTTTTATTTGTTATTCTTATATTTCTGCTTCTTTCTTTAACTCAAAATGATGCAATTTTGGATGGCACTACCGTAAAGTAAGAAGATAAGTGCTCTACGATGCTTTTTTCTTTTTTATTTGTCATTTTGTAATATGGGTCATTTGTAAATCCCACGCACAGCATTGGACATCATTCTACTTAGAGGCGTTTGTAATGTTCAGTCAGTCAAGTATTCGCGCTAATAAGAGGCCAGGGGTGTGTGTGTGTGTGTGTGTGTGTGTGTGTGTGTGTGTGTGTGTGTGTGTGTGTGCGGGTGGGTGTGTAGAGTGGGTGAACAGAATATCTGTGTGTCCAAAAGCCCACATAGGGCCTTAGCTGCAATGTTATTGTGTATTCATCTATGCAGTCAATTACTCCTGCTAATAACATGGGGGTGGACCTACACCCAATGAGACGTCAGGCGTAGCTCTTAAACACAAAAGTTTGAAACGAGGCTCACATCTGGAGCACCATCCCGCTTCGCATGTGACATGGTTTCTCCCTTTGTTAACATACCAACGCAGAACTCGCCTGTTTCTTCCAAAACCATTGACTTTCCATTTAAATCCACATCCCCATGGCAACACGCCTTCAATTGTGACAAATGTCGCACACAAACTTTTTCAGGCAAAAAGTTCGACATTCCAGCGCCAAATTCAAACGGGTATCCCATTGTGAATTAAGTTCGTTCCGTAGACGTATGACAAATGTCCTCAATTGTCAACCATACCCTTGGACCTATTTTTTGATCCACTCAGTTTTTAGTCTGGTGTTCAGGGTAGTTTCCGTAAGTGCTCTTAGTATCCATCAATACTTTTTGGCAGCCATAATTTTGACATGACACGGACCGATATCCAAGCTGCTCTCTCATTGGCTGCGCAAACTTGCAGCCAATGGGAGAGCAGTTGGGATATCAGTGCAGATCCGGCCAAAATTATGCCTGGCAAAAGGTATTGATTGGTACGAACAGCACCGAAACAGAGTCTATTTTGGTCAGGTTTCACGACTTGCGGAAATGAACACAGGGTAAAAACCTGAGTGGATCAAATCATAGGATCAGTTTGACAATTGAGGACAGTTAATTGTCATAAGACTAATGCTATGGAACGAACTTGATTCAGAATGGGATAACCCTTTGAATTTGGCGCTGGGATGTCACACTTTTTGCCCCGAAATGGTCTTTGTGGGGTATTTGCGACAGTTTAGGTATGTTGCCACGGACATATGTGGATGATTATTGTGATGTACCTCTAAACATACGTTTGGGTTAAGCCTGTGAATTAGAGTTTGTTGTTATGTAAAGAATGGGAGAGTCAAACGTGAAGTGGGATGGCGGTGTAAATATGAGCCTCCTTCCAAACCTTTCTGCGAAGGAGGTCCATATGACGACGCAGTTGTTCTAGTTCCACGTGCATGTTAATAACACGAATGACTGCACAGATGAACACACAATACTTTATTGGCAAAGGCCCTATGTGGGCTATCGCACGTACAGATGTTCTAGGTCCCCCCTCTTTACTCCGCACCCCTGCTTCTAATTAGCATGGATGCTTGAATGACTGAACATTGTAAGCGCCTGTGATTCTACTAGTCGTTCAACTGACACTATTAATGTGATTTCGACGAGTTTATGTTGTTAATTTGAAAACATTAGGTAAAATATGAGCACCGGGACGATGGGAATACCTAGAGAGCTGATTAAATAGCGTGATAATAATTCTATTTGCGTGGCTTCTCCTTTACTTGCTAATCTATCTTTGCTTTCAATTCTTTCAGCCAAGGCGACAGAGAAGGAAAGTTTTTAGAATTCGGTGAACTTTTACATTTCTACATTCAGTGCTACTACTGACGATTTTTTACGTTGTTTCAAAGAGCGCCAACTATATTATATAGACCGTAGGTCAACATTGAGCAAAGGTACGTGACTAGTAATTATATGGTCTGTTAAGAGTCAAGAGTGGACACAAAGCATTCTATCGGGAAACCATCATGTCTTCTGCAGAGCCATGATGATTACGCTTTTCGAGTCAGCAAAAATAAATTAAAAAAAAAAAAAAAAAAACCAAAAACAAAACAAAAACAAAAAAACAAAAACAAAAAAAAAAAAAAAACAAAAACAAAAAAAAAACAAACAAACAAACAAACACACAAAAAACAAAAAAAAAAAAAAAAAACAAACAAACAAACAAACAAAAAAAAAAAAAAAAAAAAAAGAAGGAACAGTGAAATTTTTTGGGGGGTTTGTTTGTTTCATTTTCTCTTTAAAAATACTAAAAGACAACACAGCAGCTGGGTCAAAAGGGCCACACTACCGACTTGGAGGGGGAGGGGGGAGCCCAGCTACCAGCTCCCTGCACCAAGCAAAAGTGAAAAAGTAAGGACGTCAGTTAACATTATGCTATTCTTAGTATTAGCTTGTTCTGGTCACCAGCCATATGTGAACGTGGGTGTGTGTGTGATGAACCGTCCACTGCTTCAGCTCGTGCCACGATGACAACGCTAGCCATAGCCTTTGGAAGCAGTATCTGCATCATTATGTTGCTTTCACAGTTGGCGGTGTCTGGAGTGGAAGTTTGAGGGGGGGGGGGGTTCTGGCGCGAGGTAGGGATCTGTAGCGGTGCTTCAGAAGGGACAACTTTCTGTGCCAAGGCTCTGCTGGTCAGGTTAGCCAAGGCCTGGACACTGGTCATCAAAAAAAAAAAAAAAAAAAAAAAAAAGACTGACAGGGTTTTCATATTTCTCAACCCAAGAAAACGACAGCTGTTGAGTTTGCATATTAAGTAATGATTCAAGATTATAGCACTGACCCATGATTAGCAGTGTGGGCAGCTACAAGCCTCTTGATGAAAATGAACGAAGTTTAGTAGAATATGCCATAAAACTGGACAGAGAAAAATTGACTAGGTTATTCTTGTATTGCGAAGTGTCGACCAGCTGAGAGGCTACTGCATAAGTGTACGTTGGTGGTTAGTAGAATTGATTCCAGATGGTAGAAGTTAGTTCTGCCACAAAACTTCCACTTCTGCCAGATGTGGCTGTGTTTTGACAACATGACCTTCATAGTCTTTATCAGCACAGGAGGGTAGCAAGGCCCGTCTTCTGCATATGTTTATGAACCTTTCTGCTAACAGGTAGCCACACCATGCCTTAGTCCCTTTAACGGATTATCTTCGTGCTAATGTACACGTACATATGAGTATGTGATCATATGACAGGGTCTGAAACTTAAAATGGCTGAAATGAGCTGATGTTTTCTACTAATGCGGTGGGGCTTGCAACTTACAATTATGTCCTGTATGGGTTTGTATTCTCCGTCAAATTGAAATATTAAAAGAATGACTGACAGTGAAAATGGCAATACCCAAATAGAATATTAGAAAATACATACTGTTTACAATGTTAACTGGAGGCAATCGCAAGATGGAAAGTGAAATATAATTGGGAGACTGTATGAGTAATCAGTTAATGTGTCCTTACAACAGTTTACTTAGGGAAACTATCTCAGTGGGATTTTGAATATGTCTTAAGGTTAATGGTAATGCATTCCATGTTCAACTTGTGCAATGGATTACGATAAATGCAAAAAGGTATACTGTGGACAAAGAACCATTTCCTCATCATAAGTGCTGTAATCGGAATGCACTTTCATCATTTTGCGAAGCAAAACGGTACAATTCGAATCCAAAATCTGTGTTGCAAGATTTGAAATATATGCACTTCCAACACGTTTTTGTGAAGGGAGTATTTCAATCCTTCCCCGCCCGGATAACCTAATTCCGCCTAGAAGGAAATTACCGTCCACTTTAATATTTCTCAGTACTAGAAAATGGTGTTTCTTAACACTTGTGATGAAGATTTTTCGGATAATGTGACCCCGGTCAGTAGCCATCCTTGTTGCAGGATACGCAACGCCAAGTGAAGCTGATGGCCTAGACTCCTTACCAGCTCCTACTCTCCTAATGTGCCTTCTGGTTATGTTTGACCAGTGTAGATGAATCACAGTTACCTAATGCAGAAAGAGCAATGAATCATAGCCATCATTTATTTATTTGGTATACCAACAGCGTGATCAGCAACTTCCAATGACAGTTAAAACATGG
>OZ026616.1:49799615-49937115 GCA_964020975.1 Hermodice carunculata | reverse complement strand
AACAACCAAGTAACTGTAACAAACAGAAAATAAATGGTAGTTCCAGTCAAAGTTCGTTGTCCGAGTTGAAAGCTTTTTGAAATTACGGAATTTAGGATCTGATTCTGGTCACCAGGATCGCGCAACAATATTTCTCAGTCCTTTGCGAAAGGTAGGAGAGCAAACGAGTGGGCCATCAAAGCAACATAGATTGCTGATCGATATCAGACACTGTTAAGACATATATTCGAAACTACTACATTTGAAGAACACCCATCGACATGCAGGCGAGCAGTTGTAAGGTACTGAGTTCTCTTCCCAATACACGGGGCCCCAATATATGGAAAACCATCAATGATTGTTGCAGTATATATTCCGCAGATTCTCACACCT
This sequence comes from Hermodice carunculata, assembly GCA_964020975.1. Taxonomy (NCBI): domain Eukaryota; kingdom Metazoa; phylum Annelida; class Polychaeta; order Eunicida; family Amphinomidae; genus Hermodice; species Hermodice carunculata. Next base: position 49,936,743 of record OZ026616.1, on the reverse strand, counting down.
GCTGAACCTTTAAAGGGTGCATGTCAACTGTTGTACAGAAGAGTTTGACTGCAAGCAAGGAGTATGGGTTAGCTATCAGTGGTTGGAAAGCATAGGCTATTTATGCCAAAAAAGCAATGTAGCAACAAACGTAAGGCTGTGCACATATGACGGCTAACAAAGCGACATTTGGGTATTTTTGTCAACCCATCCCACACAGTTGCCCCATTACCAAAGGACCTTTGTTGATCACACTTCCTCAGTATAATGATGAAAAGTACAAACCGTTGATGCATTTAAACCTTGACGCTAGTCTCATGTGGAAGAATGCTCCATGCTCACTAGTTCTCTGCACACTAACGCTTAATATCAGGAAGTATGGCAGATAACCATATTTAGTGTGTGTGCAGAGTGTTGCCATCTGCATACAATTGTTTAAATAGTGAATCAGTTGACAAAGTATGAGACACACGTGTTCTCATCAATCAGTTGTTGTAGTGATATACCACTTTTTCATCAATTCTTAAAACTAAAGGAAAAACACCACAGGGGAAATTTAAAGGTGGGTACCTGGACTTAGACAAGCTGATGAGTCACAAGACCAGCATCATGCTAAGCAAACTGGACCTACCTAATGTCTGCCATACAACTGTCGCGAATTGCAGTTTGAGGCGAAACTGCAACGTTTCTTTTTTGCCAGGTGCAGTTCTGTTCTTGACAAGTGGTCCAGACCTTCATAATTTAATTTGTAGCAGAGCAAAGGATGGAGTAGAGGTTTGAAATTCCAACAATCTAAAACATTTTTGCTCTCAAAAGATGCAAGTGAAGCTTATTCATGCTTGCAATAGCAGAACTTCCAGATTACATGCAAATCCGGGTTTTAACATTTTTGGAGAACATTGATGAGCTAAAAGCACTCACTATTTAATATACATAAATGATTGCTGGTAGGCATCCAAATGCACAATGAGGCAATAAAATGCCACAGGAAGTGGTTGTGACTTGACTCTGTCAGTGACAATATGTGACTGAAGCAATAGCTTTCCTCAGTGCTTTGGTGGCGTTGCCCCCTAGGCACATTGGATCATTTCACGTTTGGGGTGTCTGCTCTCCTAGGTTATTTAAGGCATGTTGGTACCAGGAAGAAAAGTTGTTTTATGATAAATGTGAATTTGCTTTGCATTCAATTCAGTGCCTCCAAGGCGCCTCGGCTCATTTTACTTTTGGGTACTCTGCTCTCTAGGGTTATATAAGACATGCTGGTACTTGAAAAAAAGTCGGTGTACAATGAATGTGAATCTAGCATTCTATTCGATTCAGTGCCTCCAAGGCGCCTCGGCTCATTTTACTTTTGGGTACTCTGCTCTCTAGGGTTATATAAGACATGCTGGTACTTGAAAAAAAGTCGGTGTACAATGAATGTGAATCTAGCATTTTATCCCGATTCAGAGCAGATCAACGTATATTGCAATCGGCAATGTATCAGTTCAAATACAAACACCCATGCAAAAGGAAAGGAACTCTAAATTATGTTAATTTGCTAATATAGGGGACAAATGCATTGGGAGTACTCTAATCAGAAACTCGTGTAGTGAAAAGAGCATTAAAAATCCTGGTACATGAGCACCTAGCACTCGACACGTTCAGAGGAACTGTCTGTAATTCAAAAGGTCGTACAAAAGACTGGTTAAGCTGAAAAAATGTGTTATGAAGATTATGTGAATTTTGGTTTTCCTGCTGTTTTCAAATTTGGAGACAAACTGGGAAGAAAACAAGTTTTTCCACAGCCCCTTTTTCTCTATACCTAATCTGATTGATGGTGCTGTTTTTCAAACATCTTGGTTTTCTGCAGTTTTAAGAGGATTGTTCAAAAATGAATATTTTCAAAACAGGAGTATAAATGCAGTATACAGGAAAAACGGAACAGATTCCTGGTAATTAGTTTGAAGCATCCTGTAACCCGTATTAAAACCCTATTTTAAGGGTCCACTCCATCGGGAGACCCTTTATATTTTCGGGTTGTCCGTCCATCTGGATGTGCACATTCTCGTCACCGCGATCTAAACAGAATGCCTCAATTGTGCTTTTACTGGTTAATACATGGGATTTGACACATGTGTAGACTATAATATTGCAAACATTTTAATATATAGCTACTTGATGGCACACAGAGGCCCTCATTTGTAGTTGCTGCATGTACATCCATCTGTTTGTGAATACGGCAATGCATGTATATGTGCATCTAACACAGAAATCGGAAAAAGTAATAACAAAACAGTGTTCGGTTTTAGAAATGCATAACGATATTTAATTATCGATTATTCTTGCGTACCCTCATAGATGACGTTGGAATAGTTTTTAATGTCATAAGGACAGCTATAAGCCAGACATTAGGGTTTGCTGTTTAACATTACAGCTGCAGAAACATTTGATTTAAAACACGTTGAATTTGTACCTACTTATGGTTCTGGCCTGCTGAACAAACCGATGTGAACAAACCTATATATCCAAATATTATTCGCCCAGATTTTCAGAGGACGGAACATGCTTCATGGCACTGGTTCCTCTGTAGTAACCACAGAACCACGTGAACTACAAATGGGTAATCCCTCTAATTGTGCAACTTCATCAACCCACTTTGAAATGTGCAGATAAGCAACTTTATGCAGCTTTCAAGAGCACAAGAGACAGCAGAGCATACATAGCTACAAATAGATCCATGATCAGGAGCCATGGAACCTAATAATGTTCATTTTATGGATATTCTCTGTCGCATGAGCACAGGGCTGTGCATTTCAGTTAATTTTGATTCCACTCGCAACGTATCGACACGTCTCTTCGCAGCCACAAGAAACTAACGCATAACGTGTTTTGGATGCCTCTGGAAGTGATGCCCAATATTACTGATGCGATGTATCTATGGACCTTCTGATCTCCTACAATGCCAAACTGCTTCATTAGTGTTGTGAAGGGATTTGCCGGATCAGCGTGCTAAAGAACTGGTGCTGAAGCACTAGCTTCCTTCATGCACATGACGAGTTCTGCCAACATGATTCCACTTATTGTGTACTCAGTTTCAGAGTTATGTTAATTGGGAAGCTCTTTATCTCATGCTTGATTGTAAAGTGCAACCAGACATTTGGCATAGTAATTAGGTTTCAGAGCAATCATATCACCAACACTTAGCCTAGCCAACTGATCACTACCTTTCACAATTGCTTTACTACCACAAATATACCTTGTCAACTTCAAAGTTGATACCACAGGAAGCATTCCATTAGAAGACTGAACGGAATGCTTCATGTAACAACAGAAAAACATTTCGTTCGGTTGCCACAGATTGAAGCAACTAGTTTAGTCTGCTTTTGTTGCACATTTCTTCACCACCATTTACATGTCTGAAAGTATCGGCTGCAGATCTCTTCTTTTCCTTTTGCTGCTTGGAATTGTTAAAACAAAAAGCACACGTCTTGTGCCACACATCTCTATTGGCAATGAAGACATCCTCAATACCTTCACCCACATTCATCTGGTCTAACTTTAGTAAAGTAGGAACCTGCTTCAGATGTAGAGGGTTGTCAGTTATTTATTGGTTTCCCCTGCCACAGTCATGGCGCTTGCTATTTGCAGGACATTATTGTGACTCTGTTTTTCCCTCCTGGCCAACAGTAGAAAGCTCCAAATTAGTATTACCATGCGTTTTGAATGTAGTATGCGTCACTGGATTAACACATATTTGGACATGGTATATGTTCTGTTAGCAGTATAAGTGAAACAGAAATCGGAGATGATATACAGTAAAGGGTAGTTAATATTATAGTGTTGTTAGCCAGCTTACATTAAACAAAATACAATGTAAAAATTGCAACTCAAACCTGCTGCAACACAGACATAGCATTTCAATAAAAGTAGAACTTGCGTATCTGGCTGAGAAGAACAGCCCACATAAAAACAAAGGAAAGATAGAACTTTCTAGCGACAGGTTAGCTAAGCGCAGTTACTTTTGTAATTTATCTGTTTGGATCATACATGTAAAAAATTGTTTGAGGGTATTTTCTTTTTCCTTTTCGTGATCGTTAACACGGGTTTGCTGAATGTACTTGTGTACATGATGATCCTGTAAGCTCATCTCTTTCTCTTTTCTCTGACAGAAGAAGAAGAAGAAGAAGAAGAAGAAGAAGAAGAAGAAGAAGAAGAAGAAGAAGAAGAAGAAGAAGAAGAAGAAGAAGAAGAAGAAGAAGAAGAAGAAGAAGAAGAAGAAGAAGAAGAAGAAGAAGAAGAAGAAGAAGAAGAAGAAGAAGAAGAAGAAGAAGAAGAAGAAGAAGAAGAAGAAGAAGAAGAAGAAGAAGAAGAACCCCTCTCTCTCCATCACTGCCAACTCCTACTTTTCAGGGATATGAAGAAGCATGGAATTGATATTCTTTGAAATAAAAGGTTTCTGTGTCTAATTCTTGTTAAGCAAACACCAAAGTTACCTTTTGCAAACACCAACCACTGAAAAAATATATATCTAAAATCTGCTCATATCGAAGAAAATCTCGATGGAAAAAAGCTTTCCTGTGCTTTTTAAAAATTACACCAAAACACGGTTAATTATCAAAATAAATGATGTATTCCTGCGAGACCTGGGAGATGGGCTACATTTAATTAAAGTGATTGCACTGAGTTGATCTCAGTATCAATCAAACATCATTGTAGGCTGCAATTTTCTTGACACAAAAATATAAAGCCTTTATGATTAGGTAAGCTCCGTCACAGACCAATTTTGTCATGTTTTACTCATAACTTACCAAAGTTTTTTATACATAAGGGAATATTCAACCTTGCCTATGTATTTGTATATGAATTTATTATGGAACATTTGTGAAATATTCAAGCAGTTCAATGTCTCCAAACCATGAACGCGTTTGTGTCATAATTTCATATAAGAGGGCGTATCAAAAGAAACCTAGAGTGATTAATGTCAGACAGGAAGGCAACTTCAAATCCCCCCCCCCCCCCAAAAAAAAAGACAAAACAAATGGAAAATATTAAATCTTCCTTTGTAGGAAATCTGAAATCAGTAGATCAGGCTTTCTACTGGAAAGGTGTTGATTCCACAATGGGCAAAATGTTATGCCCATGCAGGTGCGCAAAGAATGCAAGATATTGGCAGCTAATCCGTCACATCTTCGGATGACGTCATACCACTTTCTGATCATCCTGGCATATTTATTATAAATTGTATAATTGTATCCGTTTACATCCACAGGCTTGCTGCGGATGTGTGTCATACACGGCAGAATGGTCTACTGCATGTGCGGAAGAGAATCTCAATTACCCTAGCAGAAATAATCAGTCGACATGTAATAAAGGTTTTGATTAAAAACAAGATTCCGCCTGCCTTGAAAAAAAAGTGCCGTGTGATTATAGTGTACTTAATCTTTCACTAATTTTCATATTCTTCTATGCAATTGGATTGGGAAAGTGCAGCCAACTGTTTCAATAAAATTTAAACAAATCATATCCACGCTTTGCAATTGAGCTAAAACCCATTGAAATGGTTATAAAAAAATCATAGTTTGCTATGGGCAAAATAGTCAACAAATAAAATAACAAAAATGTATTGACAAGTCGCGGGACATTTTTGCCAGCCAAACACAGAGTGTAAGATCACAAAATATGTTCACATTGAAAACGGATGTAGACAATCCATATTCCAAAAGTGAGCAGCTCAATGGACCTTAAATACAAACATAGTAAATTGCAATTTTCTTCCAAGTATGTGTTTTTTCTTTGAACATGTTATTACCCACGATGGTACATTGTGTACCACTGAGCACTCATGAGAGGGAGAAAAACATTGAAAAATGTATGTATCAGATTTGAATGAAACTAACAGCTTGTTTATATGAACTATTTCAACTCTAAAATAGGTTCCGTCGCTGGAAGACGCAATATGATCTTTTCGTTCAGTCCTCAGTAGCGGAGTATGTGTCGACTTCGCGACTTAACTGCTTTGCAAGCCACTGACAAAAAGATCGGCCTTTAACCTAAACACTTCATACTGACAGCCATTGATAAGCCATGTGGCCATATAGTGTCCACTGTATTCTGTGCTGTTAAATTAAGCATAGTGGTCACGGTTGTCTGCATAGCTTATGATTTTGTACAGCCAGTTTTGTCTGTACCTATCTGGACTACTCTTTTCAATCACCCTGGCTGGGTATTTTACATGAAAGAAAAAACCTTTTGCAAAGATATTGAAATCTGGTGTCTTCAGAAATAATGGTCCGGGGACTCCGTATACAATATAGGTTAGCAGTATATATATATATATATATATATATATATATGTATATGTATATTCTGCATTAGTCTATTAGTAGCCAATCAGCTGTCTCTATTTGTACCCCATGCCTCTCCTGTAAATGTTATATTGGATCGTTATATTGGACAGCTCGAGGGAATCCCTGTGTGCGCGTGACGTCATAACGCAAATGACGTTTACTGGGGTTTTCCCAAGCTTCAGGCAAAATGTGTAGAATTTCATTTTCAATGAGAAACAAATTTTGTGATTTAACTATAGAGTGTTTGAGACTTGTATATTTATACAAGGAAAATCATACAAATTGCAGAATATAACAGATTTTGGATGGCAGGGAGTTCAATATGAAGTTTACGGGACTCTGAAACGTAATATTGGGTTCGGCTTCGCCTCACACAATATAACGTTCCATCGTCCCGTAAACCTCATATTGGACTCCCTGCCATCCAATATATGTATATATATATATATATATATATATATATATATATATATATATATATATATATATATATATGCATATATATGTGTATATATATGTAAATATATGTATATATATGTATATACATATATATATATATACATATATATATATATATATATGTGTGTGTGTGTGTGTGTGTGTGTGTGTGTGTGTGTGTGTGTGTGTGTGTGTGTGCACCAGCCATTCTTTGGGAAACTTTGTCAATAACTTGTTCACCATATGTAAATTCTTTCAAAAATTCCCGAAAAAAAACAAATATAAAAAAACCCGCAAATTACGTCATTATTCCAAGTGAATCGGATTCCGAGAGGTAAGTGTTGCATTTTGTGTGTCCCTTGAATATTGAATTTGAAACTGGATTAGTTGGAACGGCGAATTACACCTTTGTGGTAACCCTTAAAAGAAGCCTCAGGAAGCCGTCATGCAATATCGTTTGCGCGGAGAGCTTCTGCGAAACACTGTGCGTTTTTGGTGAAAACAAGCTATTAGTGAACAACATATTTTAGAATTCCCTGTAGAATATTTACCTCAAGATGAGATAATGATATATTATGCGCTTCGCCACCTCATTGATGGTCAGCCCAAACAGTCAAGTTCAGAATGAATTGAATATGCAAAGTGTTTTTACTGAGCAGTTGTATAAGCTCTCTCGCACGCGAGTAGTTCCAAAAGATCACTTCCGAGGTGTTCTATACTGGCATGACACGCGACAGTAGTATTCAGGGAGGTGTTCCAGAGCCGGGTCTCCGTTTTGGGAAAAATAATCTCTGGGAGTAGGCAACCCAAATGTATTGTCGCACGCCAGAGGTCATACTACTGTAAGACTTGCCAATAATAGAAAAATTACATATTCAGTGGTCAAGACAGATCCATAGGTCCTTTGCATCAATACATAATGTAGTCAAAAGGTGGTTCAGGATCGGCCGTCTACTAAAAATGCCAGAGGTGGTTTGTTTTTACAACTAACGAAATAGGGTTCCCGAATGCAAGAGGTTGACTTCATAGATCCTCAGGATATTGTGATCATAAGCAGTCATATAGCTGAGGACACTCTCAATTCAGAATCGTCACTTACTTTGATTCAACCAGACATTATTGATTATGATATGCTTCAAGTCAAGACACTTGTGGCAGAGATGAAATGTTCTGACTGAACGAGACATCTTTGGCATTGCCTCCATTGAATTCAAAACACCGGTAATACAGGTGAGAGCCTGATGATAGAACTAACCACTGACTTCTATATACAAGCATTGAAATCACCGCATGGGTGATTAGAGATGAGGATGGTTTGATGGAATTAGACATCATTGATTCTGATGTATTGTCATTGAGGTCAAGACACTGGCTATAGATAAATCCGGTTTGATAAAACTAGGAGTCATTGATCGCGTTATACTTCACTAGAACTCAAACCAACGGTGATAGAGATTAAGAACTATCAGCCATTTAACCGAGGAGAGCATCAATGTGATCAGTTAAGTAAAATCTAACGTACTTTTCCAAGGAAATTTTATAGCGGGGAGACTTAGCGGCTCATTACAATAAAATGAGATAGAAAAGTATTAAAAAACTACTCGGGTAAATTAAGAAAAAAAAACCCATCCTGTTGACGAAGGTTCAAATTTAGTAGCACATGAGAAAATATAAAATACTTATTTGCCAGTAAGCAAAATCAGGACAATATTTGTGCCTCTTACCTGTCTGAATTCTAGGAATTTTGCTCCCCGCCTACAAGATATTGCTCAATTATGTAACCTGTGTTAAACATGCCTATAAAATATAGTTTTGACTGCTAAACTATCAAAACCATTTATGTTTCGTTTATTAGACCCATCTTTTTGGAGTATGAAAGTCCTGCTGGAATGACTGCATGGTTACAGATGCAAAAAGCTCGAAGGAGTTCAGCTAACTGCTGCCTTAATAGTTTCTGTTCTGGCGCAATGCCTAGTATGTCAAATGATTAACCATATAAAGAATGTGGATGGCAGGCATTAGCATCTCATAGGGAAGGTGCTTGGTTAATCATGATGTACAAGATTGTCAACAAGCTGGTACCAAATTTTCTTCAATCTGTAATTCCAAATATTGTCAGTCCTGAAATGTCTACTCACGATACTTGTCAATTGTTTTACTTCCTTCATTTTAGAGCCAGCACTGTTCTGTTCAATAATTAATTCTTTATATCGACAGCTCGCCTTCGGAATGTGTAACCTCTACGCAGTTACAATTCGCCATCATTGTCAACATTGAAATCTCAATTACTCAAATTTTCTTCTCAGCAGAATCCGCTGTTAAATTGTATAACTTTGAAAGTAGATATGCTTCTATTTTATATACCCGTTTATGGTTGGGCAGCAGTCAGTTGAACTCCCATCTTGTTCAATTTGGTTTGCAAGGGAGTCCAAAGTGCAAGCACAGTGAAGCTTGCAGTGCAGATGTATGGCACCATTTTCGTTGTGCCCACATTATACTGCAATATGCTGCGAACTGAATTTTTAGTTATTTCTTAAGAACGGTTTAATACGGCTCTACAGTCTGTATGCTTTCGGAAACTTTTCGTTTTTGTCCACAGTTCAAGATTATATGATTTTCTCTTCTGCGTTTCGCCAAAAGTTATTGGTTAATTGATACAGGTTTTCAAGAATACCTATAGGTATTTCTTTTTGCATTTTATTGCATACAAATGACTGGATAAAACTATTTGAAGTATTCCCCTCGGTCTGTCTCTTGTCCACTGTAACAGTCGTCTTGAACATGTTCCTGTTGCATGACCAGACTGCATTGAACGTTGACCGTTCATGTAACATATGTATGCCATGTAATGTCCTGTTTATATGTTTCTCTTCCAGTAAAAGGGATTATTATTGCACATTGCCGTTTTGCCAAAATATCTTCGGGACTAGGAATCCCTCCTTCTTATGCTGCTCTAGAAGAACATCTGAAAAGGGCAGTCTATCAAAGCGGTTTGTTTGGGGTCAGGCATTGATTCCACGTCAAGCTCACTTCTGTGACTGACTGCCGTTAGAATGTTAATGATAAACTATTTACGCCGCACTGAACAGCTCTGCCTGCGGCATGTAAAACATGTTCAGGGCTACGCTCCTGTTGTTGCAAAAAGGAATGCCAATCCCGCTGCACATGTAAACAGAACAATTTAAAATGTACAGCTGTGTTTAGTGTGTGGTAGAATGTGAAGAGATTTGATGCAAACATGTTGAAAATTTGACAGCATGTTCAGCTCCTAAATTGTAGTGTTATCTTTCTTTCTTCACCCATCACTTCAAATGTTATATGGAGGTTTTCTGTATGTTAGTGACACACGCGTTCCTTAAAGCCTGAACACCTGATGCAATTTTACGACCTACATTAAATGTTTTATACATTTTTGTCATAAATATTGTTATTCAGTTGTATTTGTTCTAAATTTTAAAATCATGACAATGGTGTTTCAAGAGTTCCGTGTGTCTGCACAGGCGCTCGTAACGTTCAGTCAGTCAAGCTTCCGTGCTAATATACGCGGTGGGGGTGGGGGGAGGAGGAGTAGTGGATTAAGAAAGTGGACCTGGAACATCTGTACGTTCAATAACCCACATAGGGCCATATCTGCAATAAAATATTGTGTATTCATCTGTGCAGTCAATTATTTGTGCTAATAAGATGGTGGCGGATGGGCCTAAAACCACAACGTCGTCTCATGGAGCTCCTATATAGAAAGGTATGAAACGAAGCTCACATCTGGACCACCACCCCGCTTCACGTTTGGGATGATTTCTCCCTTTCTGAACACACCGACAAGCTGTAACTCACCAGTTTATTCCAAAACTATTTTCTACAGGTATATCACACAGATAATCCATTGAAATCCGCATATATCCACAGCAACACGCCTATAATTGTCGAAAATGTCACACAAAATCCATTTCGGGCAAAAAGTCCGACATTTCAGCGCCAAATTCAAACGGGTATCTCATCCTGAATCGAGTTCGTTCCGTGACATTAGCCGCATGACAACTGCTCCAAATGGTCAATCAGACCATATTCTTTGATCTACTGGCGTTTTCATCCTTTGTTCATTTCCACAAATCGTGAAACCCGACCAAACTTGATTCCGTCAGTGCCTTTTCCCATTCATCCAAGTTGTTTTGCTGCCATAGTTTTGACCGGACACAGACTGGCAGCCCAGCTGCTCTCTGATTGGCTGAAAGTCGGTGTAACCAATCAGAGAGCAGCTGGGCTACCAGTCTGTGTCCTACAAAAGTATGGCCGCTAAAACACTTCGATGCACTCGAGAAGCACTGGCGGAATCAAGTTTGGTCAGGTTTCATGATTTGTGGAAATGAAAACAGGATTAAAACGCTCGTGGATCAAAGAATACGGTTAGATCGACGGTTGAGAAGTGTTGTCATACGGCTAATGCCACGGAACGAACTCGATTCAGGATGAGATACCCGTTTGAATTTGGCGCTGGAATGTCGGACTTTTTGCCCGAAATGGATTTTGTGTGACATTTTCGACAATTATAGGCGTGTTGCTGTGGATATATGCGGATTTCAATGGATTATCTGTGTGATATACCTGTAGAAAATAGTTTTGGAATAAACTGGTGAGTTACAGCTTGTCGGTGTGTTCAGAAAGGGAGAAATCATCCCAAACGTGAAGCGGGGTGGTGGTCCAGATGTGAGCTTCGTTTCATACCTTTCTATATAGGAGCTCCATGAGACGACGTTGTGGTTTTAGGCCCATCCGCCACCATCTTATTAGCACAAATAATTGACTGCACAGATGAAAACACAATGTTTTATTGCAGATATGGCCCTATGTGGGTTTATGAACGCACAGATGTTCCAGGTCCACTCTCTTGATCCACTACTCCTTCCCCCCCCCCCCGCGTATATTAGCACGGAAGCTTGACTGACTGAACGTTACGAGCGCCTGTGGTGTGTCTGTGTACCGTTCAAGATAACGGATTAAAGGTAATGTATGGTTTTAGTTACATATTTATTTTATTTATTTTTATTTATTTATCTTTTATTTTATTTTATTATTATTTTTTTTGGGGGGGGGAGGGGGTTACGCAAGCTTGTCTGGGGGTCAAGGTACGGGAAACTAGGCTTGTACTAAGAATGTTATCGCTATATCCAATTTGGCCTAAATGGAAATAATGCCTTTAGCAAAGGTATGATTGTTTTAATCAAAACTGCCACAACACTCATATCGTAGATTTCTCTTCTCTCTGAAAATTACTTAAAGTCAAAGTATGAGTGCCAATGGTTGATGTGTGCATGAAATTGTGAAATCAAATTGCCAATCTGGCTACAGGTTACAAATTACCTGAGCTAAATCTCATCTTGTTAGTCATTGACTATTTGATGTGGCAAATAAATAGTGGACGCCAACGAAATCATACTCGTGAATTTGTTTTCAAGACAAACAAAAATACAAATTATGGGCAGTACAATTGTGGTTGGAACGCAAGGCTCACACATTAAATTAGACTAAGAAAGCTGAAATTATTCAAATAAGATAATAAATACCACAGCACCATGGAGAGGGTTTCCAGAACGCTCTAAAATTAATTGCAGTTTTAAAATTGCAAACTGCAAGGTAGGGTTAATTTGTAAGGCTGTTCCATTTACCATTTCGTGTCTGTGCTTCCGTTTGAACGACGGTATCTGTATTAGTTCATAAGTGCACTATATAGCGTATGTCTGACCACAAACCAGCACCAGCGTAACGTTGCTGTAATTAGTAACTGATCAGCTCAATAGTACTTATAGATGAACTACTTGATGATTGATAGACAAATATTAGGAAAGGTACAAGAAACAAATTGTGTGTGTGTGTGTATTTGGCACAGCGTTTTCACATGATTAATTTTGTTCGATATGACATTTAAACTGCGTGATATCGTTTTGTGTAGAGCATTTTACATCAGCATTGCACAGCACCTGAATCTGGTTCAGAAAAATTGCATTTTGTGATATTTTCTTCACTTAAAAGCTAATGACTTTCATACTTTTTTGACATGCCCTACAAATTTTGCTGTTAATACCCATAGATTATTAGAAAGTTTGACTTCAATAATGTTAGAGATTTAGACTATGCCAGTCTTGCAACTTAATTTTATCTTTTGGCATCTTTCTGTTTTAATATTCACCTTTCAGACATTTAAGGCTAACGTGTTTTCTTTCAGGTTAAACCCCCAGGGGTAATCAGTAGCAACCAGTTGCCTACAACAGTTACAAGTTTGCCTAATTGTACTTAGAAATAGGCTAAGAAATATTGTATTTTGATAAAATGATCTTGACTAAAATGCTAAGGAAAATTTGACAGTGTTGAAACATTAACTTAAGATTGGCAGCAAAATAGAGCGTAATTTTTGGAGACTTTCAAAGTGAGTAGTAGGTGTCATTATGGGGTTTGTTTTACAGTTCGTGCACTACATGCCCATTGTTGCAGTAATTGTTAGGATATCCCTCACTTTTTGCAGGTGGTCTAGCCGTAACTATTCATTTTACAATCACTTGAACTGTATATAATGCCCAGTTTGTTTCTACTTTAGTTATGCACTGGGAGGGTGGTTTCACTCAGATGAGCTATCCAGCTAGAAAGGGTATATACTGGTTCAGGAATAGGTCAAATTATTCTTATCTGAGCTTGTACTATACACATTTAGTAATTATGTTAGCTTTGATAGGTATTATTTATTTATTGCGAGCCTCTTTATTTATAAACAAAACTTCACTTAATTATCTTGTCACATTCATATTTATTTATTCATTATTATGCTGGTTGTCTATGTTTTGGAACAGTCTGCAAGTCATTAAAAATTACGCGCAAAGACCTTTAAATTTATTTGGGCTTCTACAGCGTAGTTAAATCATACAGATGTGAATCTGTAAAATTTTATATGGCAATATTTCAGGAGCATTACTCATTACAGATATGAATGCAATCACCGATGTTTTTGGTTGAAAATGGAAACTCAGATATGTGCTGCGTTAACGTGACCAGCTGTAGTAAGCACACTTCAAACCTCTCATAATAACCCCAGGATAGTGGAAATATGTGGGAAGGAGTTTCAGTTCGTATCATAGTTGCAATGCCTTTTTAATACAAAGAAAACGTGGGAATTGGGAAACGCGTGGTGACATTTTATATTCCTTTATTGATACGCGGAGAATTTCTTCCACTAACGTACATAATATTTAAAATCTGCTTGTAATAAATCAATACATCTGCATGAAAGCGAAAGGTTCTATGACAGAAGAAAAAAGAGGCAAAGTGTGCTTTGAGTCTGTTGCTTTCAATTTCTTAGAGCTGCAGACTAGTATTATGCTTACTTTTTACAAACAAACAATTCAAACCTGGGTATGCTGGTCGTCCATGTGCAAATTTGAGGCATAAGTCAATTTCATGATTTTGACAACATAAGCATACTAAAAGAGACATAAAGCCTATAAAATTGGGACAAAACACATGTGTGTGTATATATATATATATATATATATATATATATATATATATATATATATATATATATATATATACATACATACATACATACATATATATATATACGGTATGTGGCCCTCGGAAATTTATACCAGTACATGTTAACGATGAAGCCTAACTCTTCATATTTAACATCTTAAGTGACCTGTTATCTGCGAATAAAAGGGTATTGTGATATGTTGTGCCGCGTGCTTTAAAGGTGGAATTCATGTATCGTCAAAACACAGATCGTCCTGGCTGTACGACCATCTTCAGTTGTGCACAACATTGGGCGTCAAGGCATTAAAAATTAAGTTGGAATTAAATAATACAATAAAGTAAGCATGAACATTGGTTAAGTGCAACACAGATCAGATATATCATAAACAAACATAAAATTATTATCAAAATTCACTTACCTGGCATCCACTCCAGTCCAATTAAAATGATTAAATTTTGAAGGATAAAACAGTGCCAAGCACTGATTATACAATACAAACATATATCTCCGTGATTATATTTAAGTGGCGTATGATTTCATAATCTCAGCCAACTAATTTTAGTGACACACACGAGACAGATGCCCAAGTTCTCGAATATATATTTTATATTCTGACATTTATTAAGCATAAGAAAGAGTTATTTTTAAAAATAGACAAACAAATATCAACACATGGTAATAAACTGCACAATGTATATGTCTGTCTTGTCTTCCTTTGAAAAAAGGAAGACAATATGCTTACACATGCTAAAACACTTTTACTATTTCTACATTGAACTATATGCAAACTTGGTGTGATGCATCATGTTCCTGCAAAATAGTTTAGAACATATGAGACTATGACTATCGGAAGTGGCTCATTCCACACACACACACACACACACACACACACACACACACACAAAATAGTTTGTCGTATGCTATCTCAACTTTGTATTTGTTATGGATGGCATGGTCCTAGTTTGTATTGCATAACAATTATATGGGACAAGTAAATGGCAGCTTCAGCTACATTTGGTAACATGTTAATCAGTGCGAACAAGATAGCTTGGCAGATGTACAAAGTGTTGTTATCGGGGTGGAAGGCTAATCATCTACATGTAAAATGACACTTCTTCATATTGCTGATATGCCACAGTGAATCTACATTTCTTTTTTCGTGCGATATTCACGTTTTTTTGTTGTTTCATATAATATTATTTCCTGTGTATATAACTCTTGTACAAGTTCTTGTTTGGTATAGTTGAAATCCTTTACTTTACAATTGAGAAATATTTCTGAAGTTATCCTGTACAATGTTCTATAGCATGCTATTTACGGGTTTCGTGACACACAAATTAATTGGTATGCTTGGATATCTTTTTGAAAAGCAGCCTATGACCACGCATCATTAAAATGATTTGGCGTGGTGGCAAAAAGGTGGCATAGTAACCTCAAGGAGGCAAACAAAATATAGTTGTGATGGGTGTCGACAAGGCGACATCCATAGGTTTAGAGACAAAAGTGAAATGTTACTATTAAGGGTACTAAGGATGCCAAGGGTTATTCAAAATAATGCAACCTTGCTTGACGAAATTGTTTCCTGGTCGGGTATTACACGTGCTTCATTGAAATATGTAAAATCGGTGCCCGACCCTCTGGAGATTGCATATGAATTAAATACTGTCTGTTTTGGTGATGAAGTTCTGGAGATGTGAAATGATTCACCTAGCAACAAAGCCACTGGCGCAGACAGTTATTAAGTGCAACCCTTGAAAACAGCTGCACTAACAATTCATGATAGCCTGACCTTGATATTTAACGTGTCTCTCCATTTGAGATCAACACCTACTCATTTGAAATCTGCGAGGGTGTCGCGCCTATGCAAAAATTGTTCTGGGAGCAATCCAGGAAATTAAAGGCTCATTTCTGTCTGTCATTTGTGATCTCATTGAAAGAATATTACATACCCGATTGTGATTTCCTTTCCTAAAATAAGCTTCTTCGTATGTGCCAGTCAGGGTTCCGAGAAAAACACTCTATACAACCATCTCTTCACAAGCTTACTATACAGTTATACTTAGACATATACCTTGCAAAAGATATTGGGATGCTCGCACGTAGCAACGCTAAATCTAAGATACTATTGACCAATAAAATCTTCTGCAAAACATTATGGTTTCACGACGTTCACTAGCATGCTTTTAATTTCATCTCTCAAGCCGAACTCAAATAACAGAAAATTTACTTCGATAAACATCACAGATATTCCAAAAATTTGTTCAAATGAAATATCTGTCTCTCTCTCTCTCTCTCTCTCTCTCTCTCTCTCTCTCTCTCTCTCTCTCTCTCTGTCTCTCTGTCTCTGTCTCTCTCTCTCTCTCTCTCTCTCTCTCTCTCTCTCTCTCTCTCTGTATATGTACATATTATCTGCGTGTGCATATTATATTACTTTATTTCTGTCAGATTTCTTATTGCATAGTGTATTAATATTTTATTATGTTAAGCATCTTGGAATAAATAATTCATACATTGGCAATTAGAATTTCAAGTTAATATGAGAACAGTGAACATCGTTTCAAGCACACATTGCTCCTTTGGCTCTGTACATAGCTTTTAAAAAGAAAATTAAAAGGCATCCTAGAAGAATTAAACCACATTTCGTTATTGAACTCGGTAATCTCTCTGTTCGTTTGTGATTTTTTTTTTTTTGGGGGGGGGGGCAGTTGACAAGACGGTTTGTCAACAAATTTTGGTAACATGCAATTTTTTATTCCTGCATTCATTCGGCTAATAAAGCAAATATTACCTTATGACAAACAGATGGTAGAATAGTAAATGTCAACTTGAGCAAGCTGAAACTTTTACAGGGTCGCCAAATTTAATTTGGGATTAAATTTATACAAAATCAACATAAAGAACTTATTACATCAACTTGGTAAAAAAAAATGATGGCAGAAGAATTTGTGTGGCCGGCAACCAGCAATTGAAGACAAAACAGCTTTTACCTAGCCCGAGCCCACATCCTTATAACAACGAGAGCATGAAGCATATGGGTGCCCGTCATGTTTCATTGAATGATAAAGACAAAAAGCCGAAAAGGTTGGGGTTTTTTGTTTTATTTTTGTTTTGTTTTGTTTTTTTGTTTGTTTTTGTTTTGTTGTTTAGTGTGTGTTCTTTTTTTAATAAAATACATATCCAAATGGACATCTACACACCAATCGAAGCTCTCTTATGCTCTTTTTAGCCTCAAATTCTAAATCTTCCCCCGCCTGGTGGTTACAAATGTTTTGAGAAAAAAAGTAAAAGTAAGAGATGGGCTAGGGATACAATGTTTCACAGACCATTTGTACACAGCTGCTTGTTAGGGAACTGAAGGTTAAACTAAGAGGAGAATGGGCCTACCAAGCTATTTCTAATACTGCCCCCCGCCCCCCTGTAATGATAACTTTTCAGATAATCTGATGGGTGTTCTCAATACCATATCAGCTTCACGTGACAAGCCTCGTACTTGCGTTTGAATTTTACCGACACCAACTGGTTGTAACCAAATGTGCCCACAAAGTAAAAGTACCACGAGTTATATGTTGTTGTTGTTGTTCATGAATTTTCGTTACAGCAGCATACCTTCAGTGCATTTCATTTCTTGGGCAATACACTACACTTGGTTTTATCAAAATTTCCCGAGGTAATGAGCGATATTTCGGCAATAAGTTGTCTGGTACAGTCCGACCAGACAACCTATAGCTTGTTTTTCGGATTCACATTAAGCCTGCCAAGAAAGCTAAGCTACCCTGGTATATGTACAATTTAAAAAAAAAATGACTGGCCAAGTTTACGAGAGCATCTTTCACATGTTTTCTTCGAAACAGCTTTCTTAAAAGACGATATCAATATTAATTTCAAAAACTGTTACGATCTATTGATAACTAATATGGAAGTAGGTTCAACATAGTAGTGCCGAGCAAATCATCTATTTTGTATTCAAAAAGCCTCGACGTCATGATCTACATGCAAAAAGGCAACCCTAAATAGTTCTGCGTCACACAGTGATTAGTATTCTGAAACTTCTGCCATGCGCATTTGTTATCAGGCTAATTGGAAGTTTGAAATTCCATGGAAGAAAAGAATGGCGATAATCGGAGAATTATGCGACCTCGGATGAAGAAAACTTCACCCAAGTGATGTTAAATCTGGGAAAACTAGAGATTCCAAATACAGCGAATGAGAGAACTGAATTTGACCAATGATCCATGTGAATGGGTTCCCAAACACTAAGATGGGGAGCTACTGAAGGTCGATAATGATGATAATTTGGATGTGACCACGTTTTTCAAGTTGTATAGACTGTAGGTTTGGTTTGATGAATTATCTTACCTTATAAACATTTTCGTGTGTTATATAAAGAGCTCGCTCCGCTCGCCATCACCGACCAGTTTATTTCCAAAGTGCAGGGTCGAGACAGGACAACACAGCCCTGCATTGACGTTTAAGTTCCCACCTGTCCAACAACCACAACAAAAAGAAACTCTGCGCAGAAAAGTAACTAGTTCTGTGCCCAGAATTTAAAAGATTAACTGTGCAAAATGACAAATGATATAACAAAAACTTTGTTGCACTAAAATATGTGTGATTCATCGATGCTCTAAGTGCTCAAGTGCACGAAAATCCTTAGCGTTTTTGGTCTTTTTCCGGGCTAAAAGAAAATGTAAGTATCTGCCTAACATTATAAAAAAGTTGGATCAGGAATTTTCTTGTCCGGAAAAGAAAGCTTTTGCTTCCTTTACTCAGTTTTCAACCACGACTGCTAAGACATTCCGTTACTTCAAATCACTTCTTCGCCCACGTTTATTGACACGCACATTTTGGACACCGGTAATACAACAAATTCGTCAAAACTTGGATCCTAATAAAGCCATTAACCCGGATCATCTTTTGGGGCAAATTTTGAAAGAATGCGCAGCAGAACTGGCCTCATCTCTCACATATATGTTCTCAAAACCGATGATTCCGGATGAACCTCCTTGCCATAGAAGGGCGCAAATGTTACTCATGTTAATAAGCAGGCCAACAGCGAAGATGTTGAAAACTATGGATCCACATCTTTGCTTGGCAAAGTGAGTAAAGTGATGGCGAGGTGCATTTTGAATTATTTGCTTCCAACAATTAAACGCTACCTCCATCACCTTCAACATGGTTTTATGAAGGGGAAACTTGTGCGACGCAAATGGTACACTTTGTTCAGCATTTAGGCAACAGCTTGGACAACATAATTTAGACAGATATACTCTACTCAGACTGTTCAAAAGCTGTTGATTCTGTGCGTCATAATATTTGGTATAGTCATCTGCATGCATGGTTTACGACCTATATCATCAGACACGAGACCATGTATATTAGTAGAAGGTAAAACGGCTGAGTAGAAACGTGGTTTTTCTGGTGTACCCCAGGGCTCCAGTCCAGTTAGGGGCCCTTCCTGTTCCTGCTATACATAAATGATCTGCCAAGGTCACTATCAAATGAAAGCACCATGTTTCTGTTTGCTGGAGACTCTAAATGTTTCAGAGCGTTTCACTCCGATGCCGCCGCATTGGCTCTACAAAGGGAGATAGATAAATTATTTTTATGGAGTAATATTTGGGGTAATGCAGAGACGTGGAGTCTACTGTCAGTCACACACACACTCCAGTCATGTTTAACATAATATGAATAACACCCCCCGCAAGCGTGGTTCATCCCAAAACAATCTCGTCTTCAAGTAGGACTCTGACCTGATCTTGTGGAAACATATCGCCAAATATTACACGAGAGCAAATCGAGCGCTTGGTGTTATCAGGCATACTTGTGGATACATGTCGCCCCCTAATACCACCAGGGGCTTGTATTATACAACGGTGCGAAGCCACCTAGAATATGAACGTGTTGCGTGGAGTGTCGCTAAAGACAAAAAAAACTTGGTTGCTCTGTAACCAGTCCAGCGAAGTGCCACAAAATGTAGTTAGTTTTTTGTTTGCATGATATTGCAATATGATAACATGGCGATATCACTTCTTTCAGTACAACATTTATCTCAGGATAAATCGCCATCACCAAAATCCTGCATCAGGTCTTTGTTCTTATTGCTAATGGAGCCATTATATAAATAAAAAATACTAATCATGAAAGTTTTTTTTTATTATTATTATTTTTTCACAGTGGAGCGCCTTTTATCCAGCAAATTACATATAAAAAAACAAACAAACAAAAAAACAAAAACAAAAACAAAAACAAAAAAAAAAAAAAAAAAAAAACAAAAAAAAACCAGTTGAACTGAAAATCTCAAGCATATAAGTGATTGAAAGCAATTATGTAATATGCTAATTTAGTTCGATTTACTATATACATTAATGCGGTAATAAGTAAGCCGACTTGTTAGCCATTCAGTTGATTTCTTGTTATATTTTGCAGCAGTCGAACAATTGTGTTGTGGCTGTAGTTTACAAATAAAAAGAAATTCTACCTCAAGCAACAACTGTTGGGCATATCCGATAAATTATGGAATTCCAAACCCCTATTGGTTGGTATACGTACCGTTTAGTTAAATCCTATACCCTACACAACACACCCTTTTACAATAAGCAAGTATTAAAGGTCCTCTTGATTAAATGGGTGCCACAAATTAGAAAGATTATGTTAAGTGTGGTCAGAAATGATATCATTTTCGAATCGTGTTTTTAGCTCCAAAAGTGCGCCACATTTGCAACAGGAAAGTGCGCGAATTTTCTCCGATCATGGTCCGATGTGGGAAAGTGTTACTGACGTCACAAACGCAAGCTGCTGGCTATGGTGCAAGTGTTATCGGCCAGAATTCAGTTAGCCAATAGTCATGGCAGATACAACAGAGCAGAGTGATTCCGGAGAGTCCGAATTACGTTTTGCATCTACGTGGTCTGACGTGGACGAAGAGAAATCAATAATAAAAGCTGAAGTAGCAGAGGAAAAGATCTTTCAGCCTTACACTCATGAGGGAACGCCCAGAAAGCTAGCGTCACCAGTAGTGCAGGGAGTGCAGCCCTGGTACAGCCAGACGATCCCAACTTGCCGTCTCGGCAATGCTATTGTCTACCAAAGATTGCTAGATTTCATTTAACAAGAACAAGTGTGAATGCAATAAATTGAAATTTGCGTCAGGGTGGGCCAGGTCTTATAGTGTTTCAAATTGTAGCATTTACGAAAACAGCTATGCGTCCTACACCTACGGTAGATAAAAGTCTGGAAAAACAGTTAATTGTCCCTTCCTATCTGTGTGGTCTATGGATGATTAAGTATAAGTTTGCATTATGCATAACTTTTAATATCTGAGCCCCTACCCTGCAGTAACCTCGCGACCTTTGGAGTGCAGAAATTTACGCTTTCCGTATACATCGTCATCGGTACACCTGTTTATAATATCCTTCATTTCAGATCATATCGATTATGTAACAATGGTATATATATATATATATATATATATATATATATATATATATATATATATATATATATATATATATATATATATATATATATTGTGGCTGACTTACATTTTGGTTTCATATTAACGACAAAGGTACAATGAGATGGAATTTTGTGCACCCGATTATTGGGAGCTGGTTCTGGGCTTTCACATCCAGGATACAGTGGTACATGACTGAGAAAATTAAAGACCAGCCGCCCACTAGTCTTGGCACCTGCGTACATGAGGCGTGAATGTAGTAGCCATCCAAACAAAGGCCAGCTAGTTCAACCTGTTATAGACTGTTCAACCCTAGACCTGGGTATGGAACAAGATCAGTCCTTGTTTATCCATGTTTTGTACCCTTTTTTCCATCAATCGAACCAAAGTGTTTTCCACTAACTTTTTTCCATCAATGAAACCAAAATGGTTTAACACACTAAAGTTTTATTACAATATTACTTAGCAAGACATCCCAGACCGGCGTTGTCACTGTGACATTTGTTCGATTATTATTTGATACATTGTAGCAGTCGTAGGATTATTACACCTATATTTTGCTGCAATGAGAGCTATCAAATCGGCATCATACTAA
Source organism: Hermodice carunculata (assembly GCA_964020975.1). Lineage (NCBI taxonomy): Eukaryota > Metazoa > Annelida > Polychaeta > Eunicida > Amphinomidae > Hermodice > Hermodice carunculata. The sequence continues at coordinate 49,914,427 of OZ026616.1, read as the reverse complement.
AGATTAATTTGTGAATATCCTAAAAAATAAAAAAATAAAAAAAGAGAGAAAAAGAAGAAGAAGAAGAAGAAAAAAAAACATCACTGTTCTTAATTTTATGAGTAATGCCTAATTTGGACAGTTCCACGAATCCTTCCATTGTCCAGCGATGGCACCGCATTTAGCAACAACAGTAGTTTTCTCTTGGCAAACCTATCCTAACATCCTCATATTTGACAAATCAAAGTCACTTTCAACAAAGTGTTTGCTACATAGGTTAGATCGATCATCGGTTTCCAGGGCCTTACCACTTGTCCCTGTAAATCTTGACTGCTCGGGTCCAAGCTCTCCATAATTTCAGGTCTTTGGGGACGGGGGGAGGGGATGTTAACAGCCTGTAGAGCTTGTATTGCTACAATAAACAGCAACACATCGACCCATCCTGGGCGGCAACAGGGGTGAAAATGAATACTTGTACATGCATTTTTAATCCTGTTGATGAGGGGTGAGCACAATATGTTTAAACCAAGTGACACCTGTCAGCCATAGCTCCCAAAAATTGTGGGCGTTTTCCTTGTCAGCCAGCGTTGTTGAGTTTGTGACGTCGCTAGCCTTTTGCGCGTTGTGGACGTCGGAATGAACGAAAATCGACAATTGAGGGCACAGTGAGTTTTTAAAATAAGTGACTTAAAGTATCATTTTCACATCTAAATTTTTTTTTTAAGGCGCGCCGTATGGTGAGAATAACCCATTAGTCACCCATGTAACAAATTTGAACATGGCCAATCAACAGTCATAGTATGAAAGATGTTTATGACGTTGAAATTGTAACATAAAATAGTCATACAAATGCGTTAGGGTACATTCATCCTTACACGGATTAAGGTACTCTGACCAGGGAAGGTAATACTGTCCATCCGCTACTATTAGTCCCCCACTTCTGACACGGGCGGCACTCTCCTTTAGTTAAATGGGTCGATGTACATGATGATATGTATATATATATATATATATATATATATATATATATATATATATATATATATATATATATATATATATATATATATATATATATATATATTTATTTATGTACATATATATATATGTGTGTGTGTGTGTGTGTGTATGTATGTTCAGTCACCTACTTGCAGTCTACGTTATGATTCAAGGAGATAACACTTTAAATCTCATACATGTAGTCTATATGGTGACTCGGGGAGATAATAATTTCTATTCCCTGCTTGGAGTTCTGCCATGGGCGCCCTCTAGTAAAATTGTTCGGAGTATAAGGTGACTGAGACAGGTAAAACTGTTACGCGTCTGCCTGTAGTACTACTATGGGTGCAATGACACCCTGTATAGATGTATCAGATACGGTTGCGATGTCTTTGTACTATCTTATCAGGGCATTTGAGTCAGTCTCTTTATACAATATCATTACAGAGGTTTTCCTTTCATCATACAAACAATGTAGCTGCTTAAAATATATTACACATGGCATTACGATTTGTATTTAAGGGATTTATTCTCTTCATAATGTATCCTTACATGTCTTTCGTGTGCGTCATAAGGACTTTAATTTTTCGTCGCATTTTACAAGAAATGGTATTTATCGTGTCATAGGGAGACAAATATCCTATTATATTATCAAGTGTCTTTTTATTACATTATGCAGGCATACATTCACTCTATATAATACCATTACATTGCTCTCTATCGCATTATAACCAAATGTATTTTCACACGCTGTCATTGCATTTTGTTTTTTTTTTTTGCATCATAACAAGAAAACTTTTTGTTGAATAATATTCTTATTGGCTGGCGCCCATTCAAATATGAGCCAAACGCTGAAATGCTAATAAGCGGGTCGCTACCTTAACCTACGGGCGTAGGTCAGAATTGGGTAATGCAAAATATTTCAAAGTTTCAAAACGTGCATTTAAATGGTGAAGTATTTTGAAGTAAGACCTCACAAACACCATGCAGGCAACCTGATAAAATGGAATGATTGGGACAGATTGAAAGTTGATTTTTCACGGGACCGTCGCATTTCAACGTCTAAAATGTGAGCTAAACCGCAAAGTTAAATTATAAACGTTGCTTCCTTGAGCCAGCTAAGCATGGGGGCAGGGGCGGGGGATTTAAAAGGTTATAGTAATAATTGGAGTTTCTAAATGAAAAGCTAATGTCACAGGAGGGTCCATTTTATAATATACGCCTGAAGGTAACTGTCAGCTGTGAACTATCACACTACAAAAATTATGTAACAATAAAAACGGAAGCTATCACCGTTAAAAGATTAAGTAATAAACAATTGGAAGCATATGACCCCACAGCTACAGTTCACAGCCACTGAGCAAAGGCAACGTTCACATCTTTGGGACAGATGTGCCATCATGGGAGCACGACAACCCCTGGCGACCTTTCCTCCCCCCGCCCCTCCAATATGACTTCGTCCAAGTTTTAGGGAGGGGGAGGGGCAGTGAACTAGGTTAGCCTGCCGGAATAGCCCTGCTAGGCAAATCACAAGGACTAGGATTGTGCAAACCGCGTTTTTATTATTCATATCTCTGTTGTTGCTCATCGAAAAGACTACCTCCTAATCTGAAAGTTGCCCGCCTTACTTATATATATATATATATATATATATATATATATATATATATATATATATATATATATACATATATATATATATATATATATATATATATATATATATATATATATATATATATATATATATATATATATATATATATATATATGTGTGTGTGTGTGTGTGTGTGTGTGTGTGTGTGTGTGCGTGTGTGTGTGTGTTTATTTATTTATTTATTCGGAATCGAGAGGCCTCTTGTAGAACATATCCTTTGCGTTGGTTAACTTCCATATTCATTTATTGCATGAAACACAAATAAGCAATGGCTGACTTATTGGTATGGTCGGAGTACCTTAATCCGTGTAAGGATGAATATTTGATTAATGCCGATCAAATGAAAGCCACCATACACAATTCATGTCTATTATGCATTTCGCATCTACGTAGCTATCTTTGTAGTGTGCTTTAAGCTCGTGAAGTAATCAGTCTTTGATATACATACATATATCTACATGGACACCTTGGTGGTCCCTGGATGTCTTTGTGGTTTCCTTGTAGCTCATGAAAATATCAATCTTCACTATACGTATCTCGTCTATATGGATACTTACTTTTTTGCTCAACAGAAAGCGAATCCTCCCTGTGCCTCGTATGGTTGCTGGTTACTCTGTTGGGCTTAATGTTATATAGAAAAGCGAATCAATGAGAGTTGGGTCAATGAAAGCCCGATAGCGAAGCTATTACGAACATTTCGACTACTGCCATACGGACTATTCATGGTTCGGCAGACGTCTCTCGCACACACACACACACACATTGTATATATATATATATATATATATATATATATATATATATATATATATATATATATATATATATATATATATATATATATATATATATATATATATATATATATATATATATATATATATATATTTATATATATATATATATATATATATATATATATATATATATATGAACCTGTCTTAAGGGACCACCCACAGAACCTGGGGAAATGGTCCTTTTTGACAGGCGGTCCCTTAGCAAAGGTGGGCTGATAGGCAGTTTATATATATATATATATATATATATATATATATATATATATATATATATATATATATATATATATATATATATATATATATATATATATATATGTATATATGAACTTGCCAATCGCAGCATAATTTACCATACACAAAGCTCTTTAAGCTAATTCGAGAAGTTGACGGCACGGCGAAAGATGACGTGGACATATCCATTTATCTGGAACCCTATTGTATTTGTCGGAAATGTACATAGTATCGGCACCTGTAGAATTAGACAGACACATGGTTCACAAACTCTATCTTAGATTGTAAGAATGCTTGTCTGAAGCAAAATCGAGAATGTGGTAAAATCGATTTCTCAAGGAGATTGACAAGAAATTGTCTCTTTGATGACTCCATTCATCAAAATGTGCAGCTTTTCGAGTAAATGAATTCTTGATGCGCCTAGATTTATCAACGTTGATTTACTATTTCGCGATGGTTTTCAAGGTTTTGTACCAGTAGCGGGATAATCGAAAATAAGATTACAGCAAAATTAACGCATGTTACAATATTTTTCTCTGTTGGCTTCGGGCGTAAGGTATATAATGTGCCTAGGCGGCAGAGGGCAGCTGTTTACCCAATCATAACTTGGCACTGGAAGAATTAATCTCAATCCGTGTTGATGGGTATTTGCAAATGTGAACTTGGACAGAAGGGCTTCTTCATTTCTGGTCTCCTTTTTACAGTTGACCCTCTAAAATCAAATACAATGCTGAATTAGGAATGCAAATGCAAGGAGATAGATGGAGTTCGCGTGATTGAAATTCACTCCAAACTAAAACCTGTTTCTTGTTTGCGCTTGTGTGCAAAAGGTTGAGAACGGGATATTAAGGAACTTTTGGTGAGAAGTGTCAACATACTTTATCCGAAGCATGGCAATTGAGGCGCCAGTCATTCGGCTTAGTCGTGCCTGCCTTCCAGTAAGTGTGCTTCCTGTTGCAGTAGTACCATGCTGTTCGCAACATGAATTTATCCGTCTTCGTACGTATTCTAAGATAAGTCTGACTATGTTAAGTTTCAAGCCTGTCTATTGCACTTGCCCGGCCGGGGGGGGGGGGGGGGTCCTGGCAGAGCGTACACCATGCCGGGTTGACAAGAATTAGATCAAAATGAATCACGACTTTTATTATCACCATTATCAATGTAAGTATGTATACCGCCTCAATATTATAACATATATCATGTACAGTGTCTTATACAGTGAAATGAAACACACTGCGCCCCCTAGCGCTTAACAAACGATAAAAGATCGATGTGCCTCGCTTTATGTCAAGGGAATCACTTTCTTTGAACTTATGCTCATTAGTGTCTAAAGACAAGCTTATGTGAAGTAAATTCAATTATCTATTCCATCTAGCTATGTCAGCAGGGAAATTTAGAATTACTAAAATGTATATACTTTGCTTTTAACATGTTGTCGGCTGTCTCTATGGATTCCCACAGAATCGGTTCGCTACTACACAGCAAATGGTCATACGTGGGTTGACAGGGTGGCTTGATCTGTGTTTGACCCAACGAAACCCTACTGATAAAAAGTCTTCGATTCAAAGGTCATCAAAGAGAAAGTTTTCTTATAGGTGTGTGGAAGGAAAGCTCGTATGAGTTCATGTGGTTAACAGACAGTCAAGCCATAAGAAATTAATTACAACCCGCATGAATATTTCCGGGCCCCTGTCAGTCAGAGGTTGCAGAAGACTTCCCAAGTTTTTCTAATGCTGCTACATACATAATTTATATAAGTAGAAACATTCCATTTTTTTGTAATGCTACTTTTTGCATGGTTTATGTATGTAAAATTTTCCTTGTGCAAGCCTTGTGGCGCTGTGCAATCTATGTCTCAGGATATAACCCCAACGTCTGTGCAAAGGAAGTTTCTATTCCGGGGCCAACAGTACAACATGCTATTTCTTTCGTTATCCCTTTTGATATTCAAAATGTATAAGACAGTTATCACAATTTAATTTCATTCAATCCTCTATTGTCATGCACGTGAAAATACCCATGTGTTGAATATTGTTTACTTCATTCTACAATATTGAAGTTGAGTGAACCTAAAAAGTATTGTCCACACAGATGGACAAAAGAGGAGGCTACTCAGAGTACTTACAAGCATGGCGTACACAGATGGACAAAAGAATGTTTGTCTACCAGTGATATGCATTGACCGACTAAAGAGAAAGGCAATTCAGTGTACGAGCCGTTAGATCTACACTAATGGACAAATAGTAATTTAGGCACCTGCTTTTGATTTCATCACAAGGCAGGTAATTAATTGTATTTGATGTATAGGTATCTGCTTAATATTAGGCGATTAAGGTGATGAATTGCTAATTTTAGTATTATTGGGTAGAGAAGTTATGCAGAGAGAGATTATGGTACATATGTAGTTTGACACCCGTGTCCTTGCAATGGTAAAATATGAATATTTATATGATATAAACCAGTTTGAAACCAATATTTAACAATATGGCAACCTTCACCACTTATCAAATACCCTCAAAACGCCAACCAGTGGACAACGTTGACTTAATTTGTTCCATGTGCATTAAGGAAATACGGCTAGGTGGTATCGCAATAATATACTGAAATGAATATATAAACATATGGATGGATTGACAGATGGACAGACTAACAGATACATGGGAACCATGTATGCTTGCCAGTGGCTTTTACAGGTGAGGAAAGACTAGCGGGATAAGTTAAATTGTAAGCAAATTACCTCGTAATGCAATAAAATATAATTTATAGCTCACCCCGGGGTTATTGCAGGCGCGTCCACAGACTTCAGATTGCCTTTGACTTCTACCAAGTGGCTTCATCAAAGGCAATCCTGGATCTATAGATGCACCTGCAGTTACTTCTGCGCAAACACTAGAATCTGTAACACTATATGTCACTTTTTCTTTACCTGTCAGGAAAAAATTTAGTTGATTGTATAAATCAGGAAGATTCAGACACATTTATACATGTAATATCGGTTTCAGTGTCCAATAGATCAGTAAAATGAGTGCTCTTTAGTGTCTGTTATGTAGGACAACCAATGGTACACATTCAGGAACTAACTCTGCGACCTTCATGTAATATATAATAATAATAATAATAATAATAATAATAATAATAATAATAATAATAATAATAATAATAATAATAATAATAATAATAATAATAATAATAATAATAATAATAATAATCAATGCACAGAAAGGGGCGGACGATTAAGTCTCTACAAGTGAAAACTAATTTCCGATGAATCAATACTTTTTCAGGAGTATGAAACACCAAACATCAATTGAGTGTATAATGTATTGTAACTGACTATTGAAGGTGCAGGTTTTGACAGTTACCAGTTAATGTCGGCGACATTTATCAAGATGTTTTACAGTTTTTTCGAAGGACATTCACTAGATCCCTGACCTAAAGTTCCTTGGTGTTCCAGGGCTGTTAGCGTTATTGACGAAACCCTTTACCACGTGTGTTACGACGTCCATATTCTGAATATTCTGGACCATAGTCGAACTCAACAAAGAATGACAAGGATGAGATAACTTTAATAACAACAATATAATGACAAAAATCAGTAATAAGTAGGTAAATGAAATTATACACTTAGCTATGCTGATACTCCAATAAATATCAGCTTCCAGGCAAATCCTAACCCCTGGTGATTCTCCACAGATTCTGTCCCACAGCTCCAAATCCTATCGCAGGTGCAAATAGTCTGGTCCAAATCCCAAAGAGGCACAGGTTTCTTCCAATGTGGTACACAGAACACAGTGTCGGTCCAAATCCCACAGAGTTACAATGTTTGTTCCAATGTAGTACAATTAAACACCAAATATACCAGATGATGCAAAGGCACTGCTCACACTCCACAGGTACAATGTGTAAATAAGTATCGCCTTGGCAATAGCAATTGTTCACAGTCTCACTGACTTGAAGACGCACAGCATCTGTCAGATGTGAGAAGTCTCCTCTCCCAGTCATAAAGGGCTACCCAGGCTAACCAGTTTTCTACATTTTTTTTAATTAATCACACATCGTCCTTCTCTGAGATCTTTCAAGACCACATCACAACTATAACCTTGTGTACCACTGTGCAAGTATGAGGTCACCACTTCAAACCACTCCACTTTTCGCTGATCAGATCTAAATGACAAAGCAGGCCAACTCAGTGACCTGGCACACACTCAATGAATCAGGTGACCTTTCCATATCAAAATGAACAATTATGTTCACATCCATAAAAACGTATTCTAAAGAATCAAATACCCATCTTTACTACGGTCCGAGCTCATCGGCATTCACTATGCCAGTCCTGCAATGACTATGACATGTTTGGCATGGGAAAACCTCAATTCTCAAGCAAAGACAAGTAAATTAACCAACCATTCTTTCTAAATGGGCCAGCAATTCTGAACATATAACTGCCAACATTCCAATATATGACACTATAAAATATCGTTCTTATATACCCTGCGGCTGAGTGTTCTTCCTGCTTTTTGGCTCCACATATTGCATGTCATCTGTTTGTCCTAAAACCACTTTTCCTTAACATCAGCAACTAATCAAGTACTTTTTTAGGATGGTTATTGATTTATACTTTGAGCTGCAGAGAGTCCCCGCCGGTATTAGACGCACATACATACGTACGTATGTATGTATGTATGTATGTATGTATGTATGTATGTATGTATGTATGTATGCATGCATGCATGTATGTATGTATGTATGTATGTATGTACGTATGTATGTATTTATGTATGTGTGTATGTGTATGTATGTATGTATGTATGCATGCATGTATGCATGCGTGCGTGCATACAGTGATATATGCCGTAATGCTCGTCAGACGCACAGCAATTTGGTGACGAATTGGAACGATAATTTGTCTTTTCATTTCGATGGCACTAACATAAAATACACCTTTTACAAAGAAAACAAGTTTCGCTGAAAAGCAACAAGCCAAGCTTGAACAAGGAGACCTACATATGGCGTAAAAACTCATGAAGTGCAGTGAAAGTAGGTCAGACCACAGGCGCTCGTAACGTCCAGTAAGCCAAGCATTCGTGCTGATATACAAAAGGGGTGAGAGTAAAGAAGATAAACCTGGAATATCATGTACGTGCTATTTCCCACACAGGGCCTTATCTGCAATAATGTATTGTGCATTTTCATCCTAGTAGCCATAACAATATAGCGTGCATGGGTTGAGTGTTAGCCAGGTTGTAATTATGTGTTGTGCAGCCGAAATCTTAATCATGCCAGCTTGGAGTATGACATGTCACGCTGGAACAGGCAACCACAAAAAAAAAAAAAAAAAAAAAAAAAAAAAAAAAAAAATTGGTTATAACTAAAACCTTTCTTGTTTTAACTAAAACACTTTTCGTTATAACCCAAATTTTTCTTTCCTTAACACTAAAAAACCCCCAATGTTTCGTTATAACTAAAAGTTTTGTCCACATAATTGAAAAACTCTTCGTTATAACTGAAAAAATAATCGTTATTACAAAATTGTTCTTGTTTAACTACTAAGCAATTCGTTTTAACTAAAAGCTTTTCATTAATCAAAACTGTGCTCGTTATAAAAAAAAGACTGTCTCGTTATAATTGAAAACTTTCGTTGTAACAAAACACTTTTCGTAAGACCTAAATGTTTCTCGTTATAACTCATAAACGTTTCTTTATTGTAGCTGGAAAATTCAATTAAATTAAAAGAACTGTTCATTATAACGATTTTTTTCTCATTATAACTGAAGACGTGTCTTTTAACAAGAAAACTGTCTCGTTATAACTTGATAACGTTTCGTTGCAGCTAAATTTTTCTCGTTATAACTAAAAAAAAAAAAAAAAAAAAAAGTTGTTATAGCTAAAAAAATCGTAATAACTGAAAAAACAAATTCGTTATAACACAACAGCTTTTCATTATAACCCAAAACGTCTTTGTTATAACTGAGAAACTTTTCGTTAAACCAAACGTTTTATCACTATAACGAAAAGCTGTTACATTTTGACCAAACAAACGTGTCGTAGTAACCCAAACATTCTGGTTATAACTAAAAAACGTAACTTTGGAACGAAGAGCTTTGCCATTAAAACTAAAAAGTGTTTCGTTATAATTGAAAAAAAGTTTCGTTATAATAAATGTTTTTGTAGTTTTAACTATACAACTTTTCTTTATAACTCATGTTCTCATTTTAACTGAAAAATGTTTCAATATAACTAAATAGTCCTTTTTGTTAAAATGAATCTTTTCTTTAAAATTGAAAAAAAAAGTTTCTTCATAGGTACAAAACTGTTCCGTTAGAAAAAAAAAAGAAACTTTCATTATAGCTAAAAAAAATCGTTTCATTATAGCTAATTGTTTTCTCGTTATGGCAGCAGAAAACAACCCAAAACTTTTTTTTTTATATCTGAAAAGCTTTTCGTTATAACTATATCACTTTTCGTTACAAACAGAAATGTTGTAATTAAAAGTAAAACCTGCTTCGCTGGAACTAAAAAACGTTTCACTATAACCGAATATTCTCTAGCTAAAACTGAAAAAGAAAAGAGAGAGAGGAAAAAAAGTTCCATTATAGCCGAAGGTCTTCTGGATATAAGTACAAAATTTTCGTTATAAAATAAAGAAAATCGTGATAGCGAAACGTTTTCACGTTATAACAACAAAATTGTTTCTTTAAAGATATAAAGTTTCATTGTAACTAAAAATCTTTTCATTATAACCAAAAGTTTTCTCGGTATAACTAAAGAACTATTCGTTATAGCTGTAAAACGGTTCGTTTTAACCTAATTTTCTTGTTGTAATTAAACAACCTTTTGTTATAACTAGAAAAATATTCGGGTTTTTTTAAGTTTTCCCGTTATACATACAAAGCTGTCTTCTTAAAACAAAAAATCTTTTTGTTAGAGCTAAAGGTTTTTCGTTATATCGAATAAAACTTTTCTTATAACTAAAACACGTTTCGTTGTAGCTAAACAGCGTTTTGTTATAACTAGAAAACTAATTTTATGATTAAACGTTTTCTCATTCAGCTGAAAAAATATTTTTTTGAGCTAAAGGTTTTTCGTTATAACGAATAAAACTTTTCTAAAACACGTTTCGTTATAGCTAAACAGCATTTTGTTATGACTAAAAAGAAAACTTTTTTTATAATCGAACGTTCTCTCATTACAACTGAAAAAAAATCTTTTTAATTAAGAGAACTTTTTTTATAATGCAAAGTTTTCTCGTTATAACTAAAAAAAATCATTTTAACACTAGTACTGTATCGTTATTTTTGTTTATTACCTCAATATAATGTTCAAAACTCGTTATTAATTAAAAAACTCTTGTTATAACTACTAAGGTTTTCATTATAACGAATCGTTTTTTCGTTATATCTGAAAAAAATAGCATTGTGTTATGACTAAAAGTGTCTCATCACAACTTTTCGTTATAACTAAAGGTTTTCTCGTAATAAATAGATAACATTTTGTTATAATTTAATCACTCTTCATTATCACCAAAAGGTTTTTCGTCATGACTGAAAACGTTCGTCACAATTAAAAAAACTTTTTCGTTAAGACCAATAGTTTCTTGGTTATGGCTAAACACCTTTGTTATATCTGGAACTTATCTCGTTATAACTGAAACTTTTTTCGTGATAACTGAAATCTTTTCATCCTAACCAAACGTTTTCTTGTTATAACTAAACAACAGTTGGTTTATAACAAAAAAAAGTGTCGTTATAACTAATAGTTTTCTTGTCATAACCACACGACTTTCTTCTGATAAAAACGTCTGGTTATAACTAAAGAACTTTTCGATTTAAGCAGCTAAAGACTATTCCTTATAACCAAATAAATATCATATTTTAACACCATTAATCATGTTGTTCTTCCAATTCATTAAGCCCAAAATTTCAACACAAATCAAAAGTAAATACGGAGAGAGTTGGCACCCCTGACGTACTCGGGGGTCAAAATAAAAGGAGCTGTGACCCATCAATATCCATTAACTGACAGCTTATATCTTTATAAACTAATAATGTCCATTTCCTAAAAAACGGACGAAATTGAAAATTTAAATACCTTCTGTATAAATTTCCAATCCAACCTACCGAATGCTTGTTCAAAATCAACAAAAATAGTCTAAGCTGGAATCTCATCACTAAGTGTACACCTCTAATAAACCTATCATGCGTATCATATTTTCACCTATATACATATCCTGTGAGAAGCCTGTTTGATCTGGATCAACTATCTTGAAACTGCTGTCATTCTGTAAGCTAAACATTGTATTGTAATTTTATAATCCGTATTTTGCAGTGAAATTGGTCGCCAGTTTTGCAATAACAATGATGGATCTTTATCTTTTTTTGCAGAAAAGTAATAATTCATTGAGTTTGAGAAATTTAAAAATTATCATTATTGTAACAGTAATTAATTGAAATTAATCAAATAATCTTTAACTTTATTCCAAAATATTTTGTAAAATTCTATTGGAAGTCCACTTGTTCCTCGACTCTTACTTTTTTAAAAGTTTTAATTTTAGTCGGTACTTCCTGTTCAGTGATAGGACTCTCATAAGAGTCACTATCCTCATGTGATGATTTAATTACATTTGCTACATTTGTAATTTATGCCTCTAAAATTACACCTACTATTTCGTGAGAATTCAAAAGTCTTCAGTAACATTTCTCTTGCTCTTCCAAAATTTTGTTTCTTTCTGTAATAAAAAACCCCACTTGGTAACTGTAACTGTCGGATCACTTTGTTATTATAGTTTCGCTTTCCTAAATTAAAAAAAAGTACTTACTTGGTTTCTTACCGTCATCATACTACTGAGTTTCACACCTAATCACAGTGCCTTTAGTTTTATACTCTACTTCTTTTTCCAAATTATCTTTTACATGCTGTATTTCCTGATTAAATATTTGAGGGTCGGAATAATTTTATTGTTCTCCTCCAAACTTTTCAAGTTTTCTTCGTACTCTCTCATTTTATTAATTCTATCTTTTTTCTTCCTGGCTGCAAATTTAATTGTTTCCCCTCTTAACTGACATTTTATGGTAGCCCATAAAAAAGCAGGTTTGTTCCTGTATTTAAGTGCAGTGTTTCCGTTATGTTTCGTTTTAATAATTCAATGTATACACTATCAGTCAAAAATGAACACTTCAATTTCTACAAGCCCTTACCTCTCTCACTATTATCTGTTGCAAGGTTCAATTTAATCATGGAATGGTCTGTTTTAAATTCAAGTTTTATGTCTGCTTTACTTACATATGATGGCAAGCCAAATAGTACAGAAAAACATGGTCCATATTCATTAATTCCAAACCCAACAATGACAGCAAAGAGATTCCAGACTTGCCAAAGCATCAACATTTCTTTTCTAATACCAATGTGAAGAATCAGATTTCACTCCTGACTTGAGACAGGCAGTCACCCATAAAGGGCAACTGGTGGTTTTAAACCGGTCCTCTCAACCTTAAAAAATATTCATCATTAAATGCAGACACTAGTTCATTTCCAAAATGTATAGGCCTAACCACCAAAGCCACAAATTTCATTACTTCTACCAAAAATAAAAAGAGCCCTGCTAGGCCTATCACCTTTTAGTTCTCCCGACTTGTCAGTCACCTAAGTTTACAGCAAAAAAGTAAAGTAGGCCCACATCGTTTTTGTGATATTTATGAATCTGGAACATTACAAACACACTCTACCTCCACTATTAAGAAAGTTAAAAGGAGGTATACTCTACAAAAAATGATATTAGGGCTATTTGAGTGCCGTGTATATCTAAGTGTGCTTGGGTTATGTATCCTCCACACATCCACTAAATCCATTTCCTCCATCGAAGCTAAAACTATAGCTTGCGCTCTTGAATGAGTCATGGGGCGGCCACCTTTTTCATCTTTTGAAATGTCTAAAACTAAATTGAAATAATCCCTAATGATTTTATTATCGTTAGACATTCCTTCAACTCGTAAAAACTTTTCCAAAAAATCATGCTGATCCTGGTCAGAGAATTGTGCACAATCGATACATATAAACCAGGCAGGTCAAGCAGACCCATGATGAAACATTATAGTAATGTGACATATACACATGCCAGCACATGACGACGCCGACATCTTAAAAAGAACAGTTCACTGGGGTAGATATGTGTCAGTGCCATTATCATCACGGGTGACTGTATATGGACCAGCACATAGCACTGAAAACGGCATTTGCGTTTCTGCAAAACACCAATGAGTTTGTGTGAGGAAGCAAAAAAACTCATTTTCATGTTGGTCCTGACTTACTCTACCAGGTCAGTAACCCATTCATTGGTTCTGACCATGCAATCTATCTATCTATCGATCTATCTATCTATTTATCTATCTGTCCGTCTGTCTGTATGTATGTCTGTCTGTATGTATGTATGTATGTTTGTCTGTCTGTCTGTCTGCCAGCCTGCCTGCCTGTCTGTCTGTCTGTCTGTCTGTCTGTCTATCTATCTATCTATCTATCTATCTATCTATCTATCAATCTATCTATCTATCTTTCCATCCATCAAATCCCTTCCCCTCTCTTGTTGTGGAACATCCAAGTACTAACAAAGGTGGCATTGGCATGCCTGTAGAGTGTTTCAGATAAACTAAGTTTACAATTTTTTTTTTTTTTTTTTTGCCTGAAAGAATTGAATGCTAGTGTTTTTGAAACATGATGAAAAAGTATAGGGAACTGCGGGATTTTTTCCTATTGTATACGAGAGTATTTTAATTTTGATTGAAAAATATCAGCACACATTTGGATATTCCTCGTTTCGTAATGGAACAAAAGACGAATAAACCATGAGCCGCTTTTGTCGACAGGTATTAATAAATTGCTTTTCCAAAGAAATTTCAATGCTACGCTCAAAATAAAAAAAGTTGAATTTACTGTTCCATGAAATTGTTCCGTTGTCTTTCTCCAGTTACTGTATAAACAGACAAATAATACTAATGACAACGGTATCATTTGAATTTCCAGTGCGTTGACTTTTCAGAAATATGTACTTTGTGGGGAACTTTATGAACTTTGAGTGTTTTATTTTATTTTATTATATTTCACTATTTTTTTTTTACCTTGTTGAAGTCTAAGTTAACCTGGCGCACATCCTTAATAAGTTCGGGATAGGTGATCTGAAGATAAAAATTACAAAAACATATATAAGCAATTTTAAACATGATATAAAATATGCTGATGCATGCTATGGAATCTATTTATCATATAAGACCAAATGTTTTACACATATATCATTTCCAGATATCTTTTTAATATCGGCCAAGGTGTCATGACTTGAACCTGACCCAGGGGGGGGGGGGGCAGTGTTCAGGTGCAGATTCATACTGCTACATTTGCCAGTCACCCCCACACCCCATGCCTCCCGAAGGGCCCCAAACTGCAGGAAACCGTTCACTGAAGATAAAATGGTCATTATTTGCCTTTTTTCCCCAGAAATGTGTTCTCGAACACTAACTGGCTATGTCCCGCATGTAGTGCTACGTACCGCATGGTAGTGCTACGTACCGCGTGTAATGCTTATTGAAGTGAATTTGGTTACCGGTTTTGGAAAAGATGAAAATGTAAATATGAACAAGATGGACGGACGGTTGAAAGATGCCAGAGCATGCTCCATACTCAGTTGACTGACAAGGCAGTTGAGATAATAATGTGTTTCACAGATACATTGAAAGGGTTGGCTTGACTTTCAAAAATGCACTTGAAATACGTAGACCGAAGGGATGTAGGTTTTTTTCACTTCATTCAATGGTGAGAGCAGGACCTGAAAAATAAATTTTGTCTAATTAAGCCAGGCAAATTTCCGACTGATCAGGTTTATCGCTCACATTTTTACATATTTTTGCTTAATTGAAATTCGTCAAACTGATAGACTCTACAGGATTTAATATGTTTCGCCTTTGAGGTCTCCTTGTGTTGCGGTTGGCCTCCCACATCGCCCATACATAAGTCAGCATTTTGTAAAGTTGGTTTCATGTACTTTGTAACAAGGGCAATCACCAAAGTTTAGTTATGAAATGGCTGGTTAATTTTGCGAACATATTTGTTGTGAATCAAACACAAAGCTAGAACATTATGTTAGTTCAGCCTCCACATTACCACAGTGATATCAAAGCAGCCGGTGGTATGCTATGCATACACAATAGTCCTTCCTTTGAGAGATAACCCCTAGGGCTAAAATAGAAGTGGCCCAATAAAGCAGGACGACGTGGTGTCGCAATGAAGGTCAAGTGACTGTGGCACTGAAGCACCAGGGACCCCGACCAAATGTGGTCCTAAAAGGCGGGTGATTCCAAATTGATTGGTCTTTCAGTGCAGGGAATAGAAGTGGTCCAACAAAGCAAGACAATATGGTGTTGCAATGAAGGTCAAATGATGTGGGCATTAAAGTACTAGGGACCAAACAAATACGGCCCTTAAAAGGCGAGTGATTTCCCAGTGGATTGGTCTTTCAATGCAGGGTTTAGTGCACAGCGTTGGAGTCTCGTAATTTTACTGTTAACCGCTTTAAAACTATGAAATGAGATTTCCAATCTTCTGTCAAATGCAATATCATCAGACACAGACGAAGAGTTGACATGGTGGCTGTTTTGCGAATGGTTTATCTCTTATCCCTCCCCCGCAATGACATTTAAATATAGCCAACAGGATTAGTGTTTGAGGAGGAACCACGATGATTGTGATTAAATACAACATTGATATACGGTAGTGCAGGACGCACGCGGCTGAACAATTACTACAAAATTAACAACATGGTCAAGTGACAGAGTACCTTTGTTTTAACAGTTTAGCTTGACTCCGTGAAAGTAGCCATATCCCCCGTTCTTTGTTAATAAAAGCCCTAAAATCTCATGATTTCACAAAAAGTTAATGACAAAAAGGACAGTAAATTGGAAAAACAACAACATAGTATTTGCAATAACATTTTTTTGCAAACATCAGTATGATCAAATAGAAAAAGGAATAAATCCAGCAATCAATCTATTTTCCAGGTTTAGGCCTTCTTCGATTCAAAGTGGTCCATGTTTGAGAGAGATAAAACTTTTTTTAAAAAATTCCTACTCTTTGCTCCAGCAACAGAACATTTTTTACACTGTAAAAACGTATTTGCATTCTGATCGGCTAGATTTAGTAGCCTTCCTCGTCTTGCCGTAAAGTTTGTCCCACGCAGGTATCAAATGCTCCATATTGCAAAACCAGTGCCTTGTATGGAATACAGGCTTATAATTACATGTCATCGTGTACTAATGCTTACACAAAATTCACGTGTCAGCTTTTAATGAAATCCGCATTTGGAACAACTTAATATAGCCGTGATATAGTTATGGTTTTGTCCATTTTATTTGCTTACATTTTCATTGTCTTCCTGGCATGCACGCCATGTAAACCATAAATTTTTGCAGCTGATTCGGTAGATTGAAAAATGAGAAGATATAAATTAAGCTTTATTAGTTTTAAAAACAGCGGTATAATAAACATGTATTTTCTAATCAAGTTGACAATGATCCACAAGCTGTAATATATCATAACTTTTCTCCAGACGTTTAGATTTTGAGTGTTTTTTTTTTAACTTATTAACGTTCAAAATGGATTTCAGCAGCGCACCAGAGTATTGTGAACCCTTGTACAGCAAAAGAGAAGAATTATGAAATTGGTGCTGCACAGTTCAGATAAAATGGCCGATTAATCTTAATGTTGTCTGGCAACTGCTTTGTTCCCATCGCAAGATCATTGACGAAAACCTAAGGCATACGTTTGCCACCTTACCTGAGATAAGGGTTATTATGGCCGACAGGTTGGAAAATGTACAGACGCCTACACATACAAGTGCCGTCGTGTCAATGCCAGGCTTTTTTAACGTGAGTTGCTTTATTTTCGATCCATTTATGCTGAACACTTGTATATTACAAAAAGCCCAGAAGATCCGTTATTTCAGAATAAAAGTATCAAGAACACCCAATCATAGTAAAATCTTCATCTCAAACTGCACAAGGTCATATCATTTAAGGTTCAATATTTACCCTGTCGGCTCGGGTGCTCGACTGTGTTACTTTGCACCCACAAAAACTTTCATCTGTTTTTCATCCCACAATGGTGTTCACCCTAAATGTACACATACATGTGCCGCCGTGCCAATGGCAGGCCTTTTTAAAGCGCGAGTTACATCATTTCGATCCATTTATCTTGTACGCTATTATATTTTTAAAAAAGTCCGGAAGATTCGTTAGTTCAGAATGAAAATTTCCAGAAAGCAAATCTTAGTAAAATCTTCATCTCAGACTGCACTTAATCACATCATTTAAGGTTGAAGTTTTACCCTGTCGGCTCGGGTGCTCGGCTGTGATACTTTGCACGCACAAAAAATGGTTTTCATCCCAGAATGGTGGCCACCCTGAATGCACAGAAGGGCCTGTATGTGACTCGGGTAAGTTTTCGCGAGTCCATTTTACAACCATTTTACTTGAAGAAGCGGTTACAGAGGCATTTCTACCAGGTTCCCGTATATACGAAATATCATAAACGTGAACAGAATATTAGAATAGAAAACCATGAAAGCACGATATGTGACAGTATGTCATATGCCTGAAACAAGGCAAATCCAGAGTATCAGACTTGTCCCAGATTTAGTCAGGCTGTTACTGGTGAATATGCCTTTTTACTTTAATCGATAATCAGGGTAAGTCCGTCTACATTAAAGTCGCGATGTCTTTCGGACGTCTTTGATAAAGCTTCTTCAATACCGTTCTTATGTCTTTGAAGGTAGAAGTTCCGGAAATTTTGACACGACTTGATGGAGTCGTGGCGAAGACGTTCCGAGCTTCCCTAAAATATCCATTGCCAGATACAGGCCTGTCTGCGAGTGCTCTTGTCTCCTGTGAATACCACTACATGCCGGTTGTCACTAATTGGTGTTTCGAAGGGTCCAGTACTGGTAGTTTTTAGCTCCAGTTTTCCTCAAAGAACAAGCCTCGGGCATATTACACAGATAGCATATATGGCATCAACCGTGCATTCACATACGTTACATTCTAAAATAGAGCATGGCCACCAGACATATACACACACACACACGCACACACACAAACACACACACATGCAAAAACAACACGGAATTAAAGCTCCGTCCCCCTTTGCACCATGAATTAATCTACACCTGTTCTTCTTAATCACTTTACGTATGACATAAAACTGTCAAATGATAATGGTATGCGCCGATTGTAGTGATTATGCAGACACCGGTTATAGTTATTATGTAGAAACTGACACGTGCTGTTAGACGATAATCTAAATTATGTGCACACTTTGTCATATCCATATCCAAAAACTGTCACACCTTTTGTTCACAGTATGATACGTTGGTGATATACTCTCGTGAACGACAGGGTTTATCAGACTGTAGTTCAATAATGTAGTTAAGGTTATCTTATGCAATCTTGTGCTGGAGGCCTAATGCCAAATGTTATTGCATTGCCTGGGAATTGTTCCGGTCTTTGCCACATGATTGACAGGCAAGGTACAAACCACTGGCCGTGTGGTCTGATCACATTCGGACCTGACTGACAGATCGGGGCGGGGGGGGGGGGGGTTATTACGATGGACATATATTCCAAGTCAGCAACAGTTAGAGAATGACAGTACATATTTTCAATTTATCTTCCTTTCTTATTGAATAATTGTTAAGGCCATTCAGGAAAAGATAATGTCTTACAGGTGGTATTCATATTAAATGGGATTTCGTGCTTCCATCTAGGCTACAGCAAGGAATTTGAAAAGAATGGAGATTCTTATATTAATCAGGGCCAGCTTAGCTTCTATGATTAAACCAATAAGATCAGAAAGCAAAAGAGGCTAACAAAGTCATTCCCTCAGTTTTAAAACATACAAGATGCCAAACATATTTGGAAAATTAACTACTTTTACAGTAAAAACAAGTAATTCCCGCATGGTTGAGCAACACAAGTGGTACAAGGGCCCTCACCATTGTGGAGTCATAATTCTGTTGTCAAGCAACTAAAAGGACCCAGACAGGTCGGCAGATACTATTGCTAAATTAAAAAAAAAACAAAAAACAAAAAAAAAAAAAAATACAAAAACAAACCTATTAACAAATCTCTGCTAAGACGTTCAGTGAATATTAATTTAGTACACGATCCATTCCCGTATGTAAGCCTTGTGTATATAATATTGTTATGTCTGTACGCAACCTAGTATGCTAAACATTTACAAATGCAAGCGAGTATCGCATATTTCGACTGCTTCATTTGCAGGAAGGGTGAGGTAAGCGATTAGTCCGCAGATTTTTTCGGCGCAATGCGCAAAAGATTCGCCAGGGAATTATGTTGACGCGGTCACTAGATGGTTATGGAGAGTGAGTGCCTATCGTGTGCTTTTTAATGTGTGGGATCCTTTTGACGGTGTGTTCACATGTCTATACAGAATATTCTTTGTAAAGACTATTTTGCTGATATCCCTCATACGGACTTAATATCAATTACATAGTCAGCACATAAAAGAGATTTGGAGCAAGCGTATTCTTCAATACGAGAAGACACGCCCATTTAGACCGGTACCAAAAGGTGTCTATCCAGAACTAGAAGCCATGGTGACACTCTATGCTAACAAGCCTTGTAAGCCAAGATGCTTATGTACACCTTTCCCCCTGCTAACCTATAATGGAAGATTTCATTTCTTATTCTGATATCAGATCCCTCTTTCATTGCTTGTACAAGCTCCGTTTGACCGGGACTTATGTCCCCGCAAATGTCAACAGTGGGCACGTATTACCACTTTGTTAAAGTTTAAATACGATCTTCTTTAAAGAAGGCCAAGGGGTTTTTCCTTGAGCTCACACCCTTCAGTATTAGTTACAAGCACACATATTATTTATCATCTTTACGCACATAAAATTACTGCAAGTACATCTTACAAGCATAATGACCGTTTCACATTATCTATGAGCCAGAATATAACCAAACATATTCATATACATGTACAAACGGGTGCAGCCAGGGCCTTTGCACGGTACATGGAGCGTTTCGTATTAAATGTATGCTCACACATGAGCATTCATCTCTGCACACTAAAGAATGTACCAAGTAGCTCCCTCTATCATATTGAACGTTTCGAATTAGCTGTTAACCAGCATCTGTGAATACAAAATAACATAGCAAGTAGCTGTTCTTAGGACTTGGACCATCTCGTATAAGCTTTAAGAAAACATATGGTGAAACCTCATCTTTGAAAAAGCCGACATGCTATTCTTAGGACTATGACTGGTTCTTATTCACTGCAAGCAAGCATGTGGAGCATGATCTACACTCAAAATAGAATGTACCAAAAAAAGAGTTCTATATTTTTTGTCTGACTTGGTTTACCTGCTTTCCTGGAAATTGAACCAATTCCCAACTCTATATCAGTATATACATGACAGTTAGCGACAATTCGGGCAGATTATAAATTAAGGGCCCCTGATAAGCACTTGGTGCCCTGAAACAATACTGTTTAGGGTAGGTAACAGTGAGGCATTTAAGAATCTGCAGCATAACTTTCTTATACTTTGACCATTATGTGATATCTGGATATCTTAGTTTGCAATAATCATCTGCAACATAATCTAATTAAGCACTGGGTGCCCTAACGCTATACTGTTCAGGATAGGTTACAGTGAGGAATTTAAGAATCTGCAGCATAACTTTTTAAACGGTGACTATCATGTGATATGTAAAGATTTTAGTTTGCAATCACAATCTTTCACATAGTAGAATTAAATCGGTCATGTGTGTTTCATGACAGAATGAGGAAAATTGCTTAATTACAATGTTTTCACAGTTGATATTAGCGCCCATTAAAAATTTTGCTGTGTATAAGTAATTTTATGAACATCGCAAATTGTGTAAATGCAAAGCTGATTAAGTTTGGAATATTTTCATTTTGGTTGTCCTGCCAAAGCAACGTAATTCAACCTAAATATACATTTGTCATGTTGCTTTACCTAAAATTTACATTACAATTAGTATACCGCTAAAATAAATACAGTAAACTAACTGAAGGTATGTTTATCCTAATATTCATGCGCTAACAACTATTTAGTATTACCTGGTGGCATGTGAAATCGGTATATGAGATACGCCTCTGAAGTATGGCGCGATGGATGCATGGGTTATGTCCTTGTGGGATGAGGGCCAGGAATTGTAAACAAAGGTGTATGTTCTCTAAACAGCCAGGTGACTGAAGATACCCTCTCCACAATAACGTGCCATTATGTATTTCAAATACAACAAAAAATATTAACGTTTTCCCGATTGTGAGATAATTCGGTCTGTCTGTTTCCCTGTTAGTTCATTAATAAACTAATTTATTTATCTATGTTTAATTTTGCAATCACAATCTGATGATTTAACCCGTAAAGTTTAAAAAAAGACAAAAATATGTTTCAGTCACGAAACGCATAGTAGAACACAATATTGAAGCATTGCAATCTTATTTCACCGAGGCTTTTATTATTTCACCCAGTACCCTTGTAAGGAAAAGTTTTTTTGTTTTTGCTTTTGTTTTTTTTAAGGGAGATGTACGCCATTCCGGGACACTTAGATTAATACAATCAAAATGCTCAGTAGAGAGTAAAAGACGTGATGATGTGTTCAGGACCTGAAACTACCGCTTTTGGTGTGTATTTTGTGAACAGCGTTTTCAATCATTTGATAGTGAGATTAAATAATTTCTCTGTGATTAGGCTTGCTAATTCAGAAAAGTTTAATTGATGGAATTTAGGATATTGCATAACACAATCGCTTTATGATCATGGAGAATGATGAGTGCATTCGAACAAATTGATTCCCCTGGGAGATCCTGCTTAGGTGTAATGAGATATATTAGCAGAAAAATAATGATGGCTTTCATCGGGTATTGTAAAATGAGGCACACGAGAATGTGTTAATTTATGGATCTGCTAATGCTGAGCACAAAGTAAAATGGAAATCACTGCTATTAGGATCAAATATCATGATCTTTATGAGTTAGTCGCGCTCAAGCTGTTGTAATTATCGTTCCTCTAAGGCTTCAGATGTATTTGGACAAATATGAGATGTTAACTGAGTTTGTATGTACTAAGAAAAACATCTCGTTCACACTGTGACCGTTTTCATAAAAAGTTTGATTAAATGCTTAATTTAGGATCGAAATTAAAATCAACGTTTCCTATTCCTATTTAATCCTGTGCATTGGTTAATTTACAATTCTAAGATGTAGCAGTCTATATTTTAAAGACTCTAGTACAAAAAATATGCTTCGCGTTTGAAGATTATTGTTTAATCTGAGTTAAATATAGAGTTTGGTCCAGATTTAAAAATATAGTACTGGATTAAAGTAAGATCAGTTTTATAAACTGGAAATGTCAATCCTAAAATTCTTACTTTTGCCAAGAACATAAACTGGTTAACCCTGGATATTTGATCAAAAATAAGGCCAAGCATAAAGGAGCTCAGGGCCAAAAGTATATCAGTTTTAATTTTAGGCTGAAATTCAGCATCAGATTACATTATTTGTTAAATTGCAAACAGTGCTGTTCAGAACGTAGGCACCGCCATTGCGACCGTCAGGTGATTGCAGATCCGTCTGGGTCAACGAATATTCTTTCTGTGTTATTCTGGATGCAAAACACGTAGAATCATTGAGAAGAACTGTTGACTAATCGCCAACACCATCATGATGAAAGAAAAAGAGGAGGAGGAGGAAGAGGAGGAGGAGGAGGAGGAAGAAGAAGAAGAAGAAGAAGAAGAAGAAGAAGAAGAAATAGAAGAAGAAGAAGAAGAAGAAATAGAAGAAGAAGAAGAAGAAGAACAACAACAACAACAACAACAACAACAACAACAACAAGACAAGCTAACGCTGAGTGCAACTAAATTAATGACAGATTCTTGCTAAACCAGGCTTGATGAGTGATTTTACGCAGGTTTATTTTCTGTTGAACTAGTCTGTGGAAACATGAAGTATACTAGCACGGGCTTGGAACGATTCTGGTCATTTTCCTTTATAACAAAGTATACTGGTGCATTCACAGGCTACCAGGCCAAACCAAAGTTAGGCTACCTTATCTCGAACAGAATTACTTGTTATGCCCTCCCTCGCTTTTCTGCCGAAAAAGGTCGCGTTTATTCACTGAGAAAACCTTTGATGTCTATACTGCTTGGCTACCAAGGCGTATACAATGTTTGGTGAGGACTGAAAACAAGAGGCCAATTGAAACAAAGTGGAAAAATCACCTGGGCCAAAAGATTTTAAAAGAAAAAGCAAGCTGTCAAGTGGTTTTTATGATGATATGGCATGTTGCATTCAAAACTGTCGGTACATTTCTGATTTCTTCATTAATGTATAAAAGTCAAATCAAACGGATCGTAAATGGAGTTTTAGATGCAGAATGTTGAACATTGGTAGTGTTTTCTCGGAATGTATTCCATATGGCTTCTTAAACTTCTAAAAAAGACTGGTTCATTAATTTAATACATTTTTTCTGCGAGTGAGCTAAACCTGTTGCTGACAGCGATAACGGCTTGCCTTTTCACTGTTCACATTTTACAGGCCACACCTTCTTTCTATAACTAAACGCTCCAGAGATATGCCTCGTCAGCCTTGTTTGCCAAGTCAGCAAATTAGTCGAAAAATGCCATAGGCGTAGTTAATGAAATAGTTTCAGGCGTTGATTATTCACATGTGCTGCAGCGCCATGCCTCTTGCTACGCTCTTTGAATTTATAGGCACCAAATATATGAAATGTTTAATCCATTGCTATGCACTTTCACAACAAATATGCCTCTAATCCTGCGCAGTGACAGTGCAGTAACATGTTAACATACAGTTATCCTATACAGGTAAAACGTGGTGCGATCCATGCGGGCATGAAGACAGAGATGGCCTCCGCCTATGGCTGCCTATAAGTTTGCGTTCGATGTCACTACATCTGGCTAATAATAAAGTATGAGATTACTGATGGCAATATGCTGGCCAATAATTTTGAAATGGTGTGTAGACTGTTTATTTGGCGAAGGGTATTCCTTTCACGTTGAAACAGTGCAGAGTGATCTACAGTGGAATCCCCCTATTAAGACCACCCAAGGGACTGAAGAATTGGTCTTAATAGGGAGTGATCTTAATGGCGATATAATTTAATTCAGCAAAAAAATGGGTCTGTAAATTGGTGGTCTTAATACAGAAATGTTCTCTTCATGGAGGTGGTCTTAATTAGAGATTCTACTGTATTTGATGAACAGCTCATTTGGCTAGCAGGATTTTATGTTCACACAATGGTGAGTTACATACTTTAACTAAACAACCAACCAACCAACTAACTAACCAACTAACTACGCTGGGTGGCCGGTACATTTCTAATTTCTGCTGGCGACGTGACAGTCTCCTGTAGGAACTTTTTTTGGAAAACAACACCCAATAATTATAAACTATTGACATTACGTAGCCTCGCGGATCCTAGGTTCCACGATGGGTCATGTACAAGTAGAACTTCCAGCTACCATGCAAACAGATAACGGTACTTCGAATGATGACGGTCATCTTTCGGCATCCAACCGACCGACCGACCGACCGACCGAGCGACCAACCGACCGACCGACCGACCAACCAACCTACTAAAAGACCGACTAACTAAACAACCAATTACATAAGCAACCAGCGAACTAAATATAAATATATACATATAATGACAGGGACGGTCGTGCCATATGCTTTCGAAACATTTATTGTCGTCTAAACTGCCTATAAGGACGGGAGAACCATTTAAATTAAAATAAGATAAAATGTCATGTAAATATAAGGAAAGAACGAGGTGATCCTGGCCTTTCTACAGCCAAATTGAACACCACAAACAGTATCATCGGGTATTAAAAGCATCGCAATGAGTTTTGAGTGCATGGAATTTAAAGTAATTGGCCTATAGTTACTGACCACGTTTGTAGGAACGGCTTTTTTTTCAAAATAATTGCCATAACTCCCACTTCAAGCACATCTGGAACAGTCTTTCTGTTCACTACACATGGTAAAGATGAGTACGTCAGATTTGAGAGTTTCCATATCTTAGGTGCTGTGTTGTGATGTGACACAATCGCACGCAGGAGCACTATTACCATCCAATGATCTGATCATATAATTTACCATGTCACCAGTTATTTCAAAACCAAAAGAGGCACACTCGTTCATAACCAGTTTCTCTCACCAATTTTCTGGTGTTCATTGTTTAGAGGTGCATCTCTTTTATGACCCGTGGTTGATGTAAAATAAGCACTGAACTGATTTACGCTAAGAGAGGATGAAACCTGTTTATGTGTAGAACTATTAGGCACATTCCAAAATGAAGAGATATTCCGTTTCATGTACATGTTGTTAGGTTTACCGTGACTATGGTCAAAACGTTTTTGTACACTGCGTTTCGACTCATGTTTAATTTTTTAAGGCATGTTTAAAACAGTCGTTCCGCGTGCCAACATCAGGGCGACCAGCACTATTCCAAACTCTCCACCAAAAGTGTTGCTTGTCTCGATAGTTTCATAAATCAGGAGTCAACCGGGCTTTTGGTTTATACATATTTTAAACACCACACTGGCTTCTTTTGCCGTAGCATGAAAAACCTCATCAATTACAGCTATCTGGCTGTTTACGTTAGAAATTATGTCATTTTCAGTGCAATTTCTGTCGTCAGATAAAAAGGAGATTCCAAGTAATTTTACTGGCTAATTCTCTCCTTTGTTGCGTTTTCCGCTACTTATTTCGCTTGGAGAAAAACTGGCAAATGATCACTGAAATGCTGGCATCTGGAGATACCCTTTTACAGTCTACAGTGTTAACAAAATTAACTTGTGTGCCTCCACAGGTGACTTTCCCGAGTCCATTGGTCCCCCTTTCGTGTGGGTCAGCGGCACCTTGTAACTACCCGTTGGGTTGGGATAATAGTTACTCGATACAAATAACATTGCACATCTCTGTTCCTCCTAACATCTATTCCCCAGGAACGATTAACGAATGGACATTTATCCTTCTTATGACATAATGTTTGTACACTCAGTATAATGATAGCTCTTGCGAGGAACCCTGAAGTTGCCACGGATTGGCTGCATTACCAACTCTGACCAGATTTTCCTAACTGAAGGAGTTACTGTAACACACAGTATATGGAAAGCGGAACACATGGTTCAGGCTAGGTACCAAACAGAAAACGTCGCTATGCAGTATTCTTTGTTAGATGTGGTGCATGGTTTCTGATTGCTGCTGACTGCTTCTGATGGGGAGCTGACGCTATGTATCTTGTGGTTATTAAAAAAATGTAACACACGCACACACACACACACACACACACACACACACACACACATATATATATATATATATATATATATATATATATATATATATACTTTTAACTGAACACAAGAATTGTGTGACCCACGTTAATGAATGATGACTGTAAATGACAAAACTGTGCAGCTATGGATATATTTTGCAGACTACATATGCTTCACATCGCACATCATTAGCCATCAAATAAAATGACTAATTCTCTTTACAAATACTGTACGATCATTTATATCAACGGGCATGAAATTTTCTGAATTAGCCTCTAAAATCGTTTTTGCGAGTTTTAATTTAAACGAAATGACACCACCAAAAATGTAATAATTGTAAGCGATCTTCCCATTTGC
The DNA here is from genome assembly GCA_964020975.1 of Hermodice carunculata. NCBI lineage: Eukaryota > Metazoa > Annelida > Polychaeta > Eunicida > Amphinomidae > Hermodice > Hermodice carunculata. Next base: position 49,887,014 of record OZ026616.1, on the reverse strand, counting down.
GTGTGCGGAAGTTCCTTTTTATAGTTTAATTAAAATACTGTACAAAAGATATTTTTGTGTGTTGTTCCTTTATTAGATTTAATCTGCAAACATTTTGGTGAGTTTAATAGGATCTACTCTGGAAAACTCCGAAATAGAGATCCTCGCCAAAATTTATGATTATACAGTCAGTCAATCAGTTTTCCGAGAGTCGCGGAAGATGAAAAAGACCAAATTATGCGGTTATTCCAAAATCTAAAGATGGTCACTGCTACACGCCAAACAGGGAGCATTCGCTATCTTCAAGAGATACATGAAACCTCCATACTCCGTGGGATGGGCGAATGATACACATACTTATTTATACAGACAGGAGCAACAGTGCCACATCTTGCGTGTGGGTCCCAACCACAGAAATACACGTTCTCTCTACGCTGCACAGCCGTTCTAGCCACTTTCTAAGTCTGAACCTTTAAATTAATTAATACATTTTCACGCATGATTCAAACTTTAGAATATCCTAGGCTTCAACAACCAAATGAATTTATAAACAGGTCATCAACGGGAAACCATCAAGCATGTTTCGCAGTCTTAATTCCCAAACCTGCTTTTTATATGATGGTGGCTGCTTGCCTGTATATTGTATATGGAAAAGACAACCCGACTGAATGCAAAGAATGTATGAATGTGAAATATCAGCTAATGCATCAATACATACTATAAAACAAGTTCTTGTTTATAATGGCAATACTTCAAAAAAATTGGAACAAGTATATGCGTAATTTTACGTAAAATTATAAAATGCAAACTTAAATACTTTCTCTCAGAAAAGGAAGCCATAAATATTCGTGCCCCCTCTGTGTTGAAAAATTAAAGAGACTAAGCAACTCCAAGCTACTGACACAGAATGACTGCCTTGATATCCGAACCCACACGAAAGTGTCACAAATCGACTGATCCCTTGCATGCACTGAGAAAAGACCGTGTTGTTACACAACTAGCAGTGCACATGCGTGAGGAACTACCAAATTCAGGGGCTGTGGCCTCTGACTTGTTTGACAGCTGGACCACCTTTTAGCTTTATTGTGATATGTAGTTACACTTTTAAATATTTTAAACATTGACATCCGATCTGCCTATATCACACACCTGCAGGCGGATGTCGCTAACATATCTTTATCCATGATACTTTTCCAAGATATTAAACATTTGAAATGTTAAGTTATCGTTGTTAACATAGGTGTAAAAACTTTTGATCGGGTCATGTATTGATCACATGCAGCAATATCTTAACCCATTAAAGAAAAAATTGAATTCCGTCACTACCTATTATCGTGTTACGTTTGAAGATATTCAACACTAAAACTTTCAATTGCGCCTAACGAGCTTAAATGTACAGCTTTGACTTAGGTCATTCATTCATATGGTGTGCAGGTGTCCTAAGCATGGATTCGTGTTGGAAATTTGCGATTACTATTTTCTAAAGATATGCCACTTTTTAAATTTCTTTTGTACATAATTTTCATAATTCTAGACATTTTGTACTGTTTCAAATGAGGTGCACAATAAAAGAACAGGGACAAAACCATGTCAAATTTGAAGTTTCGAGACAGAGAAGTCCCGAGTGAAACTCCTGTCAAGATTTGGATGTGAACACAGAAAGAAAGTGAAAAATATTGGTGCTTATATATAAACATATTTATTATTCACATTAAGGCAGTTTAAGGTCAGGTACTAGTAACATAAATGCGAACGTCAGGAAACAAATAACATTGGGGACCAGCTGGGATACCAGTCTGTGCACGTTCAAATTTATGGCCGCCAAATAAAAAAAAAAGGAAGAAGAACAAAAGAAAAAAAAACCTTTGACGGATGCGAGAAGCGCTGACGGAATCAATTTTGGTCAGGTTTCATGATTTCTGCAAATGAACACGATAAAAACGTGACTGGATCAAAGAATACGGCGTGATTGACAATTGAGAACAGTTGTCATACGGCTAATGCTACGGAATGAACTTGATTAACGATGGGAAGCCTGTTGGGCTGTTTGATTTTGGCGCAGGACTGTCGGACTTCTTGGCCGAAATATCTTTTTTGCGGCACATCAGCGACAGTTATAGGCGTGCTGCCATGGATATATGTGGATTTCAGTGGATTATCGGTGTGATATACTTGTAAAAATAGTTTTTGAATAAACCGGTGAGTTGTGGCTTCGTGGCATGTACAGAAATGGAGAAATCACGTCAATCGTGAAGTAGAATAGTGGTCCAGATGTAGGCCTCCTTTTAAACTTTTGTGTGTAGGAGCTCCGCCTGACGACGTAGTGGTTCTAGGCCCACCCTCCCCCATCTTGGTAGTACAAATGCTTGACTGCAAAGATGAATACACAATAACATATCGCAGATAAGTCCCTGTGCTTGCCATTCCACCTGCAGATGTTCTAGGTTCACCCTCTCTACCCGCTTCCTCCTCCCCCCCCCCCCCCCACCGTATTATTGCATGGATGCTTGACTGACTGAACGTTACGAGTGCCTGTGGTGTGACAAAACCCCAGTGAAAATCAACTTTATCATGATCTCTGCTGAAAGACGTTGGTTTGATATCATATTTTTTTCAAAAGGGGTGGACTCAAATTGTTAGAGTGTCATGCCTTTGAGATTGAGCTGGCGGTGTGGGTGTCCACGATAATACCCCGTCACCTCACCCCTATGATACTGACGTGCAACGGTCGTTGGGGTTCGCTAAGCTCTTTTGTAAGCCATCATAAACTTTATATTGTTCCCCCATGATACCAAAACAAAAGAAAAGACAAAAATGAAAGAAGAAGAAGAAGAAGAAGAAGAAGAAGAAGAAGAAGAAGAAGAAGAAGAAGAAGAAGAAGAAGAAGAAGAAGAAGAAGAAGAAGAAGAAGAAGAAGAAGAAGAAGAAGAAGAAGAAGAAGAAGAAGAAGAAGAAGAAGAAGAAGAAGAAGAAGAAGAAGAAAGAAGAAGAAGAAGAAGAAGAAGAATGGTTGTTGCTGTGGATGATAACAAGGTTTCCACAGAGGATGCATGACGGAAATATGGACACAGTTCCTATATGGAGAGAAAATTAAATACTAGAGTGTATTATTTTCAATATTTTTGTATCAAGCCTGATGACAGTTCATAGCATTTATTTTACATCCCGCATTACCTATTTCTGTTTTATCGGCAGAGGCACGTGTGCACTATTTCTCCCCTGTTGCACTGCTAGATGAACTACTATTGAGAGTGCATATTCTGATGGCAGAGTTGAACATCAGTGCATAAGAACAACAAATAGCATCACTGAGAACCACTGACATTACACGCTCGCTTGAGAAGTAATACTGGAGGCCAACTGGGCCGTCCACATGACGAATGTGCGACACAGACACGGCTCGCCCAACCAATGCAGGGTGTAGCAGGATCGCTTGACTAATGCGAGCTGTGCGCATGACATACGCGACTAATGTACGGTGTTACACATGATAACGTCACTAATGTTGGGTGTGAGTATCACGCATAGCAGACAAACGGAAGTTGCTCTATTTGTGTATCTTGAGGAGTCCTAAGATGGGTATGGTGTGACAATGTAATTTGTACACACTGGGCTAAAGCTGTCATTAAACAGGTATCATCTGGTATGGTATACACTTTGGTAGGTACGAATTACCGTAACGGATCATGTGTCTTCTGTCAAAAGGGTATTCGGTGTGACCCGATGCCGAAGTCCACGTAAAACGATTACAGACCCATTAGTCGCTGTTGAACGTTCCATTCGTTAACAAAAGTATTGTGCCGGGTAAAACATAAATGTCACACGTGACAATTTAACCTGATACCGACAACCACAGCGTACATTAATTAAACCTTAACGCTTTCGTTGCCACATTTTGGAATGAGTCAACAGCCTTCCTCGGCGCACATTGGCCACATTGCGCGCCGAGGGAAGCCATTCACCTGGACAATTATTTTCTGCGTAACTACAGGCAAGCCGGTACTGAATGAAAGATTGTTTTACAAGAGACATACCTTGCACCCTTATTGTAAGTCCCAGCAGTTTGTTTTTAGGAACTTTGTTCGCAGATGGCGCTGACGGAGTGAATAGAAAATTGTAGTTAATACTTTTCATGAACGCATGCACGTGACACCCGAGGTGGGGGACACTACCCATATCTTTTAGGGTGGATATGCTCTACTGAGGGTATGAAACCCAGACCCAATGGGAGCTAATCAATAAGAAAATAGGGGGTTTGGGGGGACTGGTATTGACAAAGTCCAAGGGTATAAGTGCACATCCCATGCGGGGAAAAAAGAGCCGTAATTGAGCTCGAGTACAATTTATTGGGGTGTTTGGGAGCCGAGCGACAATTTAAAACACATGGGGCCTTTTGGATCGATGGTTTGAAAACGGGGGTCTTTGAGAGAGACAAGTAGTCAAAAATGGGGATCTTTCCCGCGGAGCGTACCCGTAATGCTAAGTAATGGGAGTGCCCGTTTCACCAGAAAAAAGTTAATGTGAAACATGAACTTACATACACTCAGGATAAAGATAATATATAGGCTCCGTCAGTAAACCAAAACCACAAAACGTGTCGTTTCCGTCAACATAGGGTAAGTTCTCTCGAATCTGGTTTTATTTTAGCTTTTTCTGAAACCTAGTCACCAAATTTCTTTTGACAGCAGCACATTGTCATGTAATGATGGAGAACAGTGTAAATATGTTGTTATGATTATTATTAATAATAATAATAATAATAATAATAATAATAATAATAATAATAATAATAATAGAGTGTGGGTGCCAGTTTATTGAAAAAGCGAAGTAGAGGAACTATACTGGAAACCTATTTTCGTTTTTCCGGCAAAGTAGACGGAAGTTTCCCCGTGTTAGGCGGAACAAAAGTAGGCCTAGTCCTTTTTGTTCAATTCAGTGCTTCTCTTTGGAAGGCAGTTACATCCCTGTTGGTAGACTAATCCTATTAAGGACAAACCCAAGTATACTGTATGATGATCTTTATTGAGATAAGCCTCCGTATACACCATCATCATCACAACAACGTTTGTTGACGAAGGCATTGGGATCATTGCGCAGCCCTTGTTTTTTTTGTTTGTTTGTTTGTTTGTTTGTTTGTTTGTTTGTTTGTTTGTTTTTTCGCGTCCTTCCTATGGCTATTTGCACCCCATGCGTCGACTACAAAATGAGAACAGTGAGGTAGCTAATAAAAAACCGCAGGCTGTAAATGTTCCCTGCAAAAAAAAAATTAAATAAATAAATAATAATAATAATAGATAAGTAAATAAAAATTAATAAAAAGAAAACGTTGCTGTTATATTGTTGGTGTTCTCATGTTTCTCATTCAAAATTTCAAAATAAGCAGTTCCCAGACAAGCAACACATTTGTGGGTGAATGAACTGTCGCCATCAATGGGAGCTTGGTATGAAGAAGACATTATCACATATAAGCTGGCATTTGCGCATGCAAACATGATATCTACACATATATTAAATAAAATGGACGCATATGGACATGAGATCGCCCTGGACTAATGCCACCGATACACACTTACCGTCATATTTATACACATGGACATGATATTAACACAGGAAGACATACCATTTACACACATAGACTTGACATCGTGTACTGATATGGCATTTCACCAAACCAGCATGGCCGATAATCAATTGCATTAACTTGGTCAGATATACAAGCGATAGTAAGAGTAAAGTACACATTCGTAATGCGAATTGGTACATTTTGTTTAAGTTCCTTGACTCTTATAGGTTAACTCATATGATTATATATTTCTCATATCCATTTACATATTTGTCAATTAACGTTAATTCAATTATTGTTCATTCATTTTGCAAATTTGTTTTCTGAATTTATACTCAACAAATTTAATGATGTTTAAAGAGTGTATCAAACACTTCCCTATGCCATGGTTCCATTTAAATATTGAAGGCTTAAACTATAACCATATTCACTTTTGTATTAAGAACATCAATCTACATTGGTAGCGTTATTTGGAACTGCAAGACACTTTTTCTGCGCTTTTTTTACATTTAAATGACGCAGGCTATTTTACTCGACTTTAGGCGTGTTTCCGTCAAAAATCAATATTTACTTGAATTGACACGGATGGACCGCTTTTAAAAATAAGTACATTTCAATTACGCTTAGCATACATCCAACTAAACGTAGTTAAATTGTGGGATTGGCAAGTAAAAACATCTTTGCAACGTATGGAATATATAAATGTCATTAAAATTTACGGCGCAAAATAGTCACTAATCACAATACACAAATATAGTTTTACCCCTCAAACTGACCCCCACTTCACAGATGTCAAATGTCTTGTTCTGCTTTGGGCCCTAAAGTCATGAACGCCTCGAGTGCGCCGCGGCGAGATCCGTTTCGTTGTGACTGGCTAACAATTAACAGGAAATTGTCCAATCATGTTCTGGTGGAGGGTATGCACGTCTCTGAGAATGACAGTTCCTCCATAAAGGGTTGAGGCGACACCCAAATTTAGACTTTTGCGCCTGCGTGCTTCATTGCAAACTTCCACAGATGTCAATGCGCTCTGAATCAACATTATGACACCAGATTCATACTTTCATACAGTGACCTTTCACAGAAGTACCAACATGCCTGCAGTTGCAGATGCACGATAATGCACCCGGTCAACAGCTTGGCTCGGCACGCTTTGGACCCCCCAAAGCGGGCCAAGGAAAGCCTTTGACTCAGTTAGTACTTGGCACAGAAAAATAAGGAATATTGACATCTACTTTTTCTTGTGCACGTTCACCAACAGAGGCATAAACAATGCACGATACACTGCGCCACCTGGTGGTACACTGACATTTGATTTCATTGTGCAGACCCTGACAGGCTGTCAGAGCTATTCATTCCCACGCAAACATCCTTGTTCTTTGCGCAAAGAACAGAGTGCCTGTCAACATTGACATTGCATTTTTATGTCCAATATTTCTCATATTCAACACAACAATATTATTCTATATCTAGATTACAATTCCCGTATGATCATGCTTTATACCTATCCTTAACCCCTTGCTTTTGCAGTGTTATGTGGCGGCTGAAGGAATATAACTTGATTGCTTATTTCAAATGGAACGAGGGTCTTTTTAAAACTAAACGACGTAACCCTTCATTTTGTGTGATTTGATGACGTTCCATAGATTAGATAAAATCTCTTTCCTCATGTAAAAACAACAAAGGCAGATAAAATGTGATGAAAGACAAATGCGATAAACAAACCCTTCTTATCTTCACCATAGTGTCCACATTCCTTCCACAAAATATTTTCTGGAACCCAGGCTTTACCAAAATGAGGTCAGAATGCACTTCAGAGTGGAAATCTTGTCGTAAGTAGTAGAAGTGTCAGTTTGGTCCGTGTTCTTAACAACATGGAAATCTGGTATTGTGGTGTAATCAGCCCGGTGCTTCAGTGTATCTTACACGGCAATTCATCTTGTACTGTAACCTGGTCCATCATATTGCAACCCTGAGCTGCACAGCGAAAGAGCTCTTTTGGTGCTGAAGGTAACATAGCATACAGAGCTTCTCTTTGCCGCTTTGGGTGCATTGTGTGCAGGGCAGTGCTGTCCAGCTGAAAAGCTCTGTAGCAAAATACTCTTTTCTTGTAGCATTTTTTCCGCTTCTTTACATAAGAAAAAATTATTTTGGAGAAAATCTGTAGCAGTTGTGAAGGGCTTTGTAGCAAAATTTTGCTACAATGCTCCAGTTGGACAGCCCTGTAGGGTCGCGCCAACAGAAGCCGCTCACCCGCCTGGTGCTATATCCTTAGAAACATACGCATGCTCATACGCGCAAAAAAGTAATGAAATAAATAAAAACAAAGTAAACAAATAAATAAATAAATAAATGATGATGATGATGATGATGATGATGATGATGATGATGATGGTGGTGGTAGTGGTGGTGGTGGTGATGATGATGATGATGATGATGATGATGATGATGATGATGATGATGATGATGATGATGATGATGATGATGATGATGATAATAATAATAATAATGAAAAACTGTTCATGATGAGTATAAATCTGGAATAAGTACAATAACTCAGGCAAGTAAGATGATTGCAGCGGTCACAAAAGGGGAGGCGGTTCATATTGTAACTTAACCACTTTACCTTTCGATAGACACAACCTCCTTGTACGATCATTTATTCGGTTTTTCTATGTTTGTCCTTGAATTTTGGCTTTCAAAACCTTTGAACTACTAACCAGTATACACCCTACATTCACAACTTTAGTGGGCGTGACGTCGGTGGCATGATCCAGTGGAAAACTGTTGACTCGCTTTTCAACATGTACATAAAAATATCATGTTACCAAAGCATTTCAAGATAAACGCTCAGATGTGTTACCTTGTAAAGATGATTTTCGAGTCATTTGACTACATTACTGTTTCTTCATAGCAATTTAGGTATTGTGGATCAATTCATGTAGCTGGCAAAATATTCGTCAAACGTGTGTTTTCTAGCCTTCCCATATTATCTCTCTTACCTGTACATCAGGTAGAAACAAGTTATATCGTTTCCATATGTACAAATATGCATGTATCGTGCTTAAATCACACACACACACACACACACACACACACACACACACACACACACGTGTGTGTGTATATACGCATGCTTTTATATATTGTGTGTGACTTTGTGTTTGTGTTTGTCTCTCTATGTTTATGCACGTATGTATGCATGCATTTGGATTAAACGCCTTAGTGTTTAATCTATATTTGAATATCCGACAGACGCTTCCACTACATGTCATTCGGATTTCAGGTGAACATGCATTCAAATAGTCACGCCTCGAAGTGCGTCACAAAGTGCCGCAGAATTAAACTGCACATATGAAACTCGTAGATGTCGGGTTTGATTGCAAAGCTATCTTTAGACTTGGTAACACCGAGCTCGCTTGCCCTGGGTCATATAAACCTGACCAACTGGCAATCTTATTCGTGTGTACACATTTTGATACAGGGAGAAAGAAAATTAAGTGAACAGAGTGTTTTGGGATGGAGTCAACATTTTGAGGATGAATTCTCCGCGATATAGTGCGAATTCGTACAGCAGGGTTTCTTGCTAATCTCCTTATATATAGTGGCAAGGCATGGGTGTGAGCATCGTTTATGTTTTCGGAACCTCATGGGGTATCTGTAGTTTAGTAATCAGTGAAGCTCACTGTATCGCCCAACCTACTGAAAGTCCATTTAAGATGAGCAGCAGTTCCCTACTTTGCATAGATTTATGCAGCAATTGAGTCAGGCTCCCCCGTGATTGACACGTTATTTCAAAACTGCTCAAATACCGGGGATGTCTAAAACTTACAGCCGATTTCCGGTCTAAATCACCGTACGCCTTGTTCCCGGTGTCAACCTCAATTTCGTACAAGTAGCGGCCGAAGACAACGGTTCTGGAAGTGCAAGCTATTTCGAGAATTCGACTCTGTGTCACAATTTGACAATTCTAATTTTGAATATTTCATGGTGCGTCAAAAGAAAGACTACCAATTCCCTTACAAAAAAAGGAAATTATATGTATGTATGTATGTATGTATGTATGTATGTATGTATACATACATGCATATATATATATATATATATATATATATATATATATATATATATATATGTGTGTGTGTGTGTGTATGTGTGTGTGTGTGTCTGTCTGTGTGCGTGTCGCCGCCACTTATATCTAACTCCCGGAGAATATAGTAAGTAATTTATTGTACGGGCGATAACAGTGTGCACATACTACCAGTTATAACGTCAACGTGTATGACACCCTAACCTGTTTGGTCTTTTGTGGAACCGTGGTGAATTGGACGCAATATTTGAAGTGAATACAGATACACTGGCTCATTGAATTGATTGACTACATCACAGTCTGACACAGCAGATGAGTTCTACCTACAAAAAGGTCTCGCATTTTATGCATACAAGCAGGTTGCCTTGTGGGAGGTCTTGGTTCAAAACTACAACGGAAACCTTGGCCCATCTGATTATACAAATGATTACAACTTCAGTTAGCATGCAAGAACTTGAAGAAGCCATCTGCATCACTCTTGTATTGAAAAGTTCAACCATATTCTAAGCTACGTACGTACGTGGGCCTATTTTGACACAAAACTTAACGCAGCTTCTCTGAATTTACTTTTCATGATGGCTAGGACATATGCCAGAAGTCCAAAAGGGTTCATTACATCTTTAATGTATTATGCTTTGAAATCACATGCTCTACTTATAGATAAACCAAAATTTAATAAAAATGAACCCAACACCATTCAAGAAAAAGACTTAATTATAAGACAACGGATCTTCTGTGCATGATGTGTATTATCTAAGTTCTGGATTTTTGCTTTCCCCTGGCCGCATTTTCAGTAACAGTTTGGAAAACAAAAGTGGCGTGTGCAAATTTGAAGCAAGCATATTAGGAATGTGTACACAAACTTTCACCTGCACTGTACACAACCAAGTATTCTATTTTGCATCACTGCTGAAATATCGCTCATATTTTGCAGTACATTAATAGTTAATCGTCCATTAGGTTGTCACACATATGTTAATTTCAGATGAGCAGTTACCAACAAAAAACAACGCTGCCACCGTATGAGCAATAACACACACACACACACACACACACACACACACACACACACATATATATATATATATATATATATATATATATATATATATATATATATATATACACACTAAACCCTGCACTTTGTAATTTATAAAAAACAGAACAAAACAGTATGCTGCTTCACAAGGTTATCTATTACATCTACTACCTCATCTGTGACGCATACTCTGCCTTCTTATCTCTGGTTACTTGCATGACCACATTCAGCACTAGGAGCACGAAGCGAAATAAACAAACAAACAAACAACAACAACAGAACAGAGACAAAAAAGGAGAAGAAGAAGAAGAAGAAGAAGAAGAAGAAGAAGAAGAAGAAGAAGAAGAAGAAGAAGAAGAAGAAGAAGAAAGTAAACCAAACAAAATAAAACAATCCTGAAGCAAAGAAGCAACCATACATAAAAAGAACAAAATAATGGGAACTTTTTTTCTTGGAGGAGATTGATTCTTACAGCGGGGAGATTCTATTTTGTAGGATGTAATGTGAAGAATGTCTATCGACAAAGCTGCTCGGGTATGATTAAATTTCATGCACATTTCAGCTGCCTACCCTTTGACGAGCGTCGTCTTCCTCACAGAAAGAATCCACCGTTTATATGTTCTAAAATACAGCATCTTTAACCTTTTACCCAACGATATGAACTATGCAATATTTACAAATTTACTGCATGATTGCAGGTTCTTTTTAGCAAACAGAAGAAGGGACCAGATAGCAACCCAAAACGTTTATTTCAAAAGAAAACACCCTTCTAGAAATGTTCCTAACATCTTTCTTCTGCGTTGTCACCTATACATAAACCATTGAGGTGACCACAGCTGGCTAAGTGCTAATTGCAGGAAACAAACTACACTTTGAAAAGACTGGGCACATTAATGTTACACAAATATTACCAAAGTAAAATGTGCATAGCCTTTCATTTAATCGACATAATTGTGTCTTTGTTTTGTAATATGTTTTATATGGTTCATATACTGGTCCATAAATCAGCATGTAAACTGTACTTCAGTTGAATGAAGGCTATAGCAAACAGAAGGACTTCTTTAGTTGCAGGCGAAATAGGTTTAAAATGCATTCAGTGTTGTCATTTTGGTATAAGAATTAGTGGTACAAATGATGGCCAATTTATTTAATGCTGTTGTTTTGGTGTAGGAGTTTCAGCATTGAAAGTATCTAACTAGATCCAAAGCTATCGCGTTGGTGTAGAAAATGTCAGGCATAAAGATACCTAATTACGTTCAATGCTGAGTTGTTTGTAAGGCGGTTTTGAGCAAAATGTGTCACTGGATTTCGTGCTGTCCTTTTGGTGTGGGCCTTTTGAGCATTAATGTGGTATGTCATTCGGTGGTGTTGTCTTGGTATTTGTTATGGTGTCAAAAGTTAATACATTGCATGAAAATCAAAACATTTTGAGTTCAATATGCCTGACCATGATGGTCATCGACCGTTATATAAAATACATCTGTAAGCATGCATTCATGCGTATGTAGGAGGGGGATGGGGGAAGAGATTTCTTTACCTTGGTAGGAACAGGAGTACCGGCACCTCGTGGTATTTCTGTCTCTGTCTCTCTGTCTCTCTCTGTAAAAGTATAAGTCATGCCACATAAGGCAGGTACTATTAGTCAGCCAATATATGACAAGCTATCATAAGTCACCCCATATATGACATGCTATTGACAAATCACTCCATTTATGTGATTGGAAGTATCACAGGTCATCTTATATATGAAAGTTGTTGTAATATAAGTCATCCAGTAAAAGTCAAGGTGATATAATTCATCGAACTATATGGGGAAAGGCATATCATATGGTATTATTTGTCATCCCATATATGGCATGGTATTATAAATCATGATATATTATTATTAAGAGTGAGCCACTCAAAAAAAAAAAAAGAACATGGTGTCATATAAGCAAACGGTACATTGGAAAGAAATTACTCATCAGCGTGCTTAATGGCAATGTGGGTCATTTACCCCTCACAACTCGCTGAGAGAGAGAGAGAGAGAGAGAGAGAGAGAGAGAGAGAGAGAGAGAGAGAGAGAGAGAGAGAGAGAACTACCACAAGAAAATTTACTTTCTGTTGTGAAGCGCTATCTTGTATCGTAAGTTACCGCTAAGAGACTGCTGGGACCAATTAACTAATTAGCGAACTGCTTAATTATGTGCCATTAATTGGCGAAAGATATTTGCGAATGGCTAATTTATGTCAACAAAAATTGTATAAGGCATCAAATTTGCAGTGATTATTGTTTTATTTCCTAATTGGTTGCTGATTCAAAGGTCAAGGTATGTCCCTGCAAGGAATTATAAGTCATTGCATATATTGCATGCTGTCATAAATTTTCCCATAAAAAGGCATAGTATTAGAAGTCATCCTATACATAGCATAGCAGTCCTCTCCTCTCCTCTCTTTTCATATTCTCTTCTCTTCTCTTCTCCTCTCCTCTCCTCTCCTCTCCGGTCTTGTGTAAATCTTATCTTATCATATCCATTCCAAATTCGAGGCCATGGGGAGAAAATCAAGAAATATAATCACTGCCAAAGTGAGGCGGTACAAGTTCACTCGTTGTAACTTGAAATATTTTCCTTTGACTCGCGGCTGATGCTGTATTTGCGCACGTCAAACAGTTATCCTTCTAGTGGGTTATGGCAAATAAATCATCCATGCTTTTCTATGTTTCAAAAGAGAACGGACAATATGTTTTTACGTTAATGGGAATTGAACTATTATTTTAGTTTTTCAGATACGCAAACAACCTACTGGCTATTTGGTTTCAAAATATATTTTCATCACCTGCACCAACATATTCTCATGTCACTGTCGACTGTAATAAAACACGCGTCTGGAGACACACTGGCGCGAGATGTAAAACTTACATCAGATGTTACACCCAACACTTAATCCATAATCGGCCGTGCTGGCATTTAAAAGATAAACACTCTCACATTCCGGTGTTTCAAAGTATGTAAAATTATTCTATATCAATACATATCTAGATTTATATACTGTGGCTGGTTATTGTATGCGCAACCTGTGGAAGCGTTTACTTGTTTATATTATCATTGGATATACCGCCTGAAGCTAATGGTATCCTTCTCCGCTCGGAATGTCTACTGGCTGAAGACCTTTCGATGTATAGTTGCAAAGTAGAAATTTCTTTTATGTGGGCACTGCAAAACCAGAGACTTGTTTCAATATGATATTATCTTATGACGATAAGAATGTACCCCTCCTGGGCACAGGGAAAACGAGACTACGCGTCGTTGGTCACAGTCAGCGTGCACTTGGATTGGCTTTTGGAAGCCTAACACAGATTTCAGCTAGTGGAGGGAACAGACTTCTCATTACATCCTCATTTGGCCACCTCGCAAATAGTAAAATAGCCACGCATTTTACACAGTTTAGGAGGATATCATCATCATCATCATCATCATCATCATCATCATCATCATCATCATCATCATCATCATCATCATCATCATCATCATCATCATCATCATCATCATCATCATCATCATCATCATCATCATCATCATCAGATCTGAATGTAGTATCTGATTGAGATTGATCTGCTCTTACCTCTCTCTACAATAGTAAATAGGAAGGAAATATTTGCCCCTAGTCCGACAGATAAATGCAAGATTTGAGCTGAACCTGCATTTGTTGCTCTTAGGTTTTGTGTGGTTTTGAGAGACCTTGGTATATACTTCCGAAACATGCTGGGTGACATCATGGAGCATTTTTATATTTTGCCTGGTTTAACCCCCCCCCCCCCCCGCCCCGAACTGATCTCAAAGTGTCAAAGGATCTTTAAACGTGTTACAAAATTAGATTCTAGATGGTCATTTGGAACTTCAAAAATTGATATTGGAGTTAAAACATAAAACAGGAAGATCATGATTATTCTGTTCTCTGTTGACTGGAATGTGCTTCTGCAAGTGCAGACGTAACTAATCTCTACATGGACTGGACTAGTACTAATCAATAGTTGACTGGAGGTTAAATCATTACCAAGATATAAGCAAATATGTCAGTGTGAGCTATGACGGTCATTAAAAATCAAAATTTAGTACACCAAAAGACAACAGACAGGAACATTCCGAGTAATGGTCTAGAATAAATATGGGCCCATTATCCACCTTTACAAAGATATAAGCCTATGTGTCTGTTTGGCTTTCCAAGGTCACTAAAGATCAAAATGAACAACATCGTATGTGCATCTCTAGTAGTGTTTAGTGGTAGCCAAGCACCTAAGATCCACACTTCCCAAGGTATAAACTAATATATAAGACTTGTAGAGTCAGGAGGGAAAAAAGGCTTGAACTCAACTAAACATTCACTGTCAAAGATACAGAGTTTTGCATGACCATCACGTGCACTTCACTAAACTGATGAATGGTAGCCCAAGCAACACCTATGCGCCTTAAAACGAACTGTTCCATACACCAGCCTTTAAGATATCGCGACTAATGCAGTGCGTTGCTGCAGAATAGTAATATAGTGGCAGCACTTACCGACACATTATTGAAAAAATTGATATCCCATAAATTCTTCAAAAAAGAATCATATACTTATAATTTTTGCAAACTTTTATCATCTTTAGTCATATAATAGCCTGCTAAAATTTAATGCGAGTCCGTTAATCCACACACACACACACACACACACACACCATATATATATATATATATATAAAATAATAATAATAATAATAATAATAATAATAATAATAATAATAATAATAATAATAATAATAATAATAATAATATTATTATTATTATTATTATTATTATTATTATTATTATTATTATTATTATTATTATAACAATAATAATAATAATCAGCCTGCAGACCCTGTTGCCCGCTTAATTGCACAGATAAAATAAAAAAATAATGACACCTGGGGACCTTAATAATAAGTCAATATCACTGAATGTCGAACGGGGAGGGAGGGGGGGGGGCAAATACACGTGTTCCCGCAAGCACAGACATGGAAACAATACAAATTCCGTCCACTGGTAAAGCCAAGGGATAGTAAAATTCACAGGGCCACTTGGCGGTCAAAATGTGCACTACATGACACCAGGTAGCAATGTATTCAATATCAAAGCAATTAGCCAAGTACAAAGAAATTGTCCATGAAATGGACGAGCAATTTTGGATGTGAACTTGGGGCAAGTTCTGGTGACAGAGACCACGGTACTGTGCGTCACGCAACGGCTAGCAAATAAATACTTCGGAAGTTTCATAACAAGTTTAAATATAATAAGAAGACGCTGGTTTTCGAATTGGAATGTGGTCCCCCATAATGTACATCTTTAAAAAAAAATGATGAAACTGCGTTGGATCCTTGTTGAGATATTATGGCAACGTCCACCCCTTGTGCACCACTCAGACGGCCTTAAAGATAAATACTTGAAAATTTCATAACAAAATAGTAAATACAAACTGGAAGCTGCTTTTCCATAGGATCCTGGTCCATAATCAGATGCATCTCTGACAAAAAATCAAAAAAAAAACAAAAAAAAAAAAAAAAACAAAACCCTGGTCAATATTTTTTTTACATATCGCGGTAACGTCGTCAGAGTGGAGGCCACACAGACAGCTTTCATGTAAATACATTGTAGGTTTCATAAAAAAAGGTTTGAAAATCATCAAAGGAAGCTAGTTTTAAATAGGAACCTGGTCTATCCTAAGATACATATCTGATTAAAATTTGGTAACGATGCAGTTAAACTATTATCAGATATCGCAATAAAGTCGTCAGGATTGACGCCACTGAGACGTCTTTCAAATGAATACATTAAAAGTGCCATAAAATGTTTGAAAATATTCAGAGGGAGCTGGTTTTCAATATGAACCTGGTCCATGATAAGGTCCTTCCGTGCCAAAAATGTGGTACAGCTACCTTGAACTTCTTTTGACATATCGTGGTAACGTCAACAACATGGACGGACCGACGACTCAGGGGACAACAATACCCTCAGGCCCCTTTGTGTATCTGAGGCAAAAGGTAGTTCGATAGTACTGTAAACCTATATGCTGCATGTTTACAATACTGATTGCTTCATCGGCTGCTGCAAGTGCTTATTTGTAAGAAAAACAAAACTTATTTGTCAGCCACTACCTGTTCACCTACAAACAAATCAAACATGATTTGCCATATTCTGATTAATCGAAAGTGCATGGAAACTACCTTTGCACGACTGAAGCCCTACCGAAGTCATGACCAATGTCAAGGTCAAAGACAATTTCCAGGATAATAAGGCATGTACCGACTGGTTCACATCTATACCACAAACATGTACAAAAACAGCCAAAAAAGGGTCAAACTAATAGTGAAGGTTAAGGTCACGTCAAGGTCACAGTACGGAACACATTTTTTTTTGTTTTTGTTTTTTAGTTTTTTGCCATCTATTTGGAGGTAAAAGTTCATCCAATCATTAATTTGAAAATTTTTGACATATATTGCCAGTGTGTGGTGAATTGAAAAAAAAGAAAATACGGGGGAAGGGGGAGGGCAAAATGAATAACCATCAATATTTTAAAATGCTCAAGGGTGACAAGATGTCACCTGGCATTTTCTAATTTTGTCTCAACACTAAGTCATAAATCAAGGGAAAAAATACCATAGTCAACAATGTCAGGTGAACCCAAGCTTCTGCCGGACTAAGCATGCCATTTGTCTTTTTTTTGTTTTTTTTAGAATACACTTGGTGCATTTCACGGGGTAAGTTTACCTAAATCAAGAATGGTGCTTACCAAAAGCACTCTTCTCTCCATAATACAGGAATGGAATAAATCACCTCCGCCTACTCGGAATTCAGGAATCGGCGCCATATCACTAAAAATAAACCCCAAACCAAATGATTTATTTTACATAGGAAACCAAAAAGCCAATATATTACATGCCAGTATCAGGATGGGCTGCAGCCTATTGAATCTGCACAGAATAGGCAATAAGAGGTCCCCAGAATATTCTTGTGGTTCACTTAATGGAACCTCGTATAGTTATCTGTTTGAATGTCCAAAGTATATTATTCAAAGGAGCAGTTTACGGTGAAAAAAATATACCACTGGCTACATTCACAATCACTACTGTTTTGTTTGGAAGTCGACATTGTTCAAAAGATGAAACCAAGATAACTTTCGAGGCAACATAAAATTGTATTCTTCAGTCTGACCGATTTAATCCTCCTTAAATATTTAAAGAGTGAACATGTAAGACGGATTTCTTCGAGCTATGGACCAAATTTTAAATTTTAGTATCATATTTCAACCCGATCTGATTTGGTATGTTGAATACAACAATGGACAACTTACCTATCCAGTTTCTATCAGCAGGTCAATGGAAGTTGTTGTCTTTTTTTACCGCGACTGCCTTTGCCGTCATGTCCTGAGTCACATACTTTATGTGTATAACTCTACTACTGTGCAGCACTGTGCCGTGTGTCTTTTTTCTTTTCCCCTTTTTTAACTTTGAGATTTTATATATATATATATATATATATATATATATATATATATATATATATATATATATATATATATATATATATATATATATATATATATATATATATATATATATATATACATATATATATATATTATATCCTATTTGTATCTTTTTGTCCAAAACCATTTCCTAGGAGTCATTACCCTATACTGCATATATATACATACATATATGTATATACATATACTACCTGAGAGTTTGTAATGTTCACTGCAATATCACTTTGCAATTTTTTATAGGCTTTGCCTTTTGGGACATTTCTTTTTTGTCAATAAGATATGTTTAACCATCTACAACGGGGTATCTATAAGTCTGTTAACCGACCTTGGTAATGAACAAAATGGTGTGACAAGCAATTTACCCCTGTGTAAATCTACCATTCAGATGACTACATGATCAATTTATCATTATTTTCAGGCAAAGCAGCTTTGTTTTTACCAGAATCATATGCTGCTATTTAATAATGATCCTGTATAAAATGAATAGCGTCTGTTGGAATTCAAATCTCTGATAAAAATATTGCTGTGATAAAATGTTTCTTACGATAGTAATTTCGATATTAGTTTTTCATCGCCTGAAAAATAATTATTTTGTGTCAAAATGTTGCAGAAGGTATGTGCCATCAAAGACTACAAGATTTATCTGACATGCATGCTTCCCTTAGTTTTTATTTCAAGTGCTTCGACAGAAAATCAAATTTGAAAATGTCTATATGATGTCCTTTATTTTAATATATATATATATATATATATATATATATATATATATATATATATATATATATATATATATATATATATATATATATATACATGTATATATATATA
Source organism: Hermodice carunculata (assembly GCA_964020975.1). NCBI lineage: Eukaryota > Metazoa > Annelida > Polychaeta > Eunicida > Amphinomidae > Hermodice > Hermodice carunculata. Next base: position 49,867,973 of record OZ026616.1, on the reverse strand, counting down.
TATATATATATATATATATATATATATATATATATATATATATATATATATATATATATATATATATATATAGCATCACCATATCTTTGATACCAATTAGATACTCCCTACCATGTTTTTATTTTAAATCAATATAAATATGCATGCTTATAGAATACTAATATATTTTACGGAGTAATACCGTGCCAGAACCACACAACAAAATCCTGTACTTAAGCAACCTGAATTGGACACAAATATTCACTATACCTTTAAGTGTCGTATAATCGTCTGTTTTGCGTTATAGTGGTCAGGTAATTGCTTGAGAGCATTATACAAGAATTATACAATATGACCTCGTGTCTTAAGAATATAGAACACCGTGTAAAGTTACAAGATTAGAAACATGTATCTCCAGGATAAGATGGCTCATATCCTGTCTGCCTGGCCATTTGATTCTTCACGCATATGTGGCAGAGTTCGGATTCCAATACAAGTGTCATAACAAGGCTGGCAGTTGTTATAACAAGGACTATTTTTGAAAATAAGGAAAATAATATCGATATTAATGGGAAAGGACTGTTTTCACGACAAAAATATTATCATAACACGAAAAACCACATAACAAGGACAAATTTATGAAGGAAAAAAGTTGTCATGACAAAAGAAAACTTTCGTTATAACAAGGAAAATCTTTGGGGGGGGGGGGGCAAATGGGTGTGGAATATTAGGAGGAAACAGACTAGGCAGGGCATCAAGAAATTGTAAAAGTTAAATTGCAGGAATGGAAAAAATAGATGCGAGAATGAAGTAAAGATAGGTACATAAGAAGTTCCCAGTTAAAAATCTAGGGATATAGAATGGACCAACAGTTGAAAGGAGCCATAAAAAGAAAGAGGGTTCAAAATAGAGCATAGAGATTAACCAGGAAAAACAAGAACTCCAAAAATGATATACAAAAAGCTAAGAGACAGTATATGGAATGGAGAAAAACTGTGGAAGAGATTAAGCCAGAAAGGAGATCCAATAACAATAATCAAATGTCAAGGAAGATAATGGAGAATGGGGTAGAAGGGTCAGTCATCTTTTGCAAACAGATGAATCGGCTAAAAAAGACTAAAGCAAAGGAAGTCACACACAGAGGGAAACGAGCAGATAACAAAGAAGAAATACAGGAGGCCTTAAGGGACCATTAAGAAGAAATTAATAATCAACAGTGGGGTCAGGGAACCATACCGGTGTGTCAAGCAGAGCACACACAGGATCAATGGGATCCGGAGATGTGTTGTAGGATAAGAAGTAAAGAAGTTAAAATAGCAACTTCACAGAAGTTAAGATAGCAATTTAACAGATGTGGTCACGCAAAGCTCCAAGACCTGATGATATCTTTTTGGAATTCATTGAAACATGGCCAGAAAATATATTGAAGATAGTTTACAGTTACTTTTCAACAGGATTATTGACAAAGATAAGTGTCAAAAGAATGGAATGGCCTCATGAATTATTTATATTCCAAAGAAGAAATCGGGAGGCCAATTCGACCAGTGTAAGGGCATCGCCATTTCGTCAAATGTGGGCAAAGTATTCAGGAGGACAATGTATCGGAGACTTAGAAGAGTTTAAAGGCTTGGTCTTCTAAGGAAAATTTAGAACAGATTCAGATAAGATAGAAGGGGCGGTGACCACATTTTTACATTGACCCAGTTGTTAGAATTGGCAAGACAAAATAGGAGAAAGTCTTCAGTTTTGTAGGTGTAAAGAAAGCTTATAATAGGGTATAGAGAGGTGCCCTATGGGAAAAACTAACTGAACTACGATATGATGGAAATCTGAGAGAGTTGCATGAAGATGTTCATTGTATGCATTCATTAGGTAAGGTGGAAGTGGAGAATGCACGTCCTGATGTGGGCCTAAAGCAGGGATGTGTGCTGTCCCCAGTTTTGTTTGTTCTGTTTACTAAGTAGCTTTGGGAGTTCATGGAGTGGGATCAGGGAATAAAGGCAGGTGATATAAAAATCCCAAGCTTATTTTTTGCAGATAGCACTCTACTTTTGTAAGAGTCACAGAAAGAACTACAGGATTTACTGAGCACGGCAGTGTGGGATTACATGGAGGTTAGAATGCATGAAGGATAAGAAGAAAGTTTCGATTGCTGATTGGGTCCCAGAATAAATATATTCAAATAAATAAATAAAGACAGGTTTGCCAAAAGCAAAGTTAAAGTACCAGGGGTATCTGCACTCAGTAAATTAAGAAATGCTGCTGGGAAGTTTACAATGAGGCAGTCAAAGAACAAACAAGATGGGTCAAAGACATAGAAAAATAAGCAGAGAGACATGGATTGAAAGAATATGATGAGGTCCATGATTGGAAAGTGCAAAAGTAAGACTGTTACAGAGGGCTGGAAGGAAGACTGGAAAGAGTAGTTATGGAAAAGAGTGCATCGAAAGTGAACAAGGTATCAGAAAAGTAAAAAAGTGTGTTTGGGGATGGAGGAAAGGGATCCATGTTTTTTTTCAAAAGGGGTGCCAGGGTAATCAATCTAGAAAAAAGAAAACAGAAGTGGAAAATAGGTAGTAATAGAAAATGTAAGGTGTAGAACAGAGGCAGATGAGAGAGCGGATCATTGTCTGTAATGGTGTGATGCAACTGGCGTAGTATGGAGGTTTTTTTTTTCTCTGAAAATGGCAAAGGGACGATCATGATTACAAAGTTTTAGAAAAGGGTCGACATTTAGAGGAAGAGGAACATAAAGCATTGACTTCAGTTTTTGGGTGGAAGAAAGGAAACGTCCTAAAGGTGTAGAGGACTACCAGTAGGATGCTGGAAGAAAAAAATGAAATGATAGAGTTAGGGGCCAGCAGGGTATATTAGAATTCCAGAATACAGGGAGAAAAGGGCATGATGGAAGCCCTTATATGGGTTACCATGGGGTTTCCCATGGGAAATGCCTGAGCTTCAGAGACGGGGATGGGATGTGTAAGGGATTTTTTTTTGTCCCATGGGGACGAAATGAAAAGAGATAAATGTAGGGGAAGATATCTAGGACCAGGGGCCCACCGAGGCTGTGACAGAGTGTGTGATGGACCCTTTGCCTCGGTTCTGATCCTGCAAAACTGGCAGTACTAGTTGATGAAGATTACCATGGTATCCTTCACCTCATCACCCTGTTTTACCCAGACCACCTGTGCCACACAGGACCGTGGCAGAAAACTGAAGAACCACATAATTATTATTATTATTATTATTATTATTATTATTATTATTATTATTATTATTATTATTATTATTATTATTATTATTATAAATATCATTATTATTATTACTATTATTATTATTATTATTATTATTATTATTGTTACTTTTATTATTAATATTATTATTATTATTATTGTTATTATTATTATTATTATTATTATTATTATTATTATTATTATTATTATTATTATTATTATTATTATTATTATTATTATTAATGTTACTGTCATTGTTATTGATGTTGCTATTGTTATTGTAGTTGTTATTGTTATTATTATTATTATTATTATTATTATTATTATTATTATTGTTATTATAATTATTAATATTATTATTATTATTATTATTATTATTATTACTTTTATTATTAATATTATTATTATTATTATTATTGTTATCATTATTATTATTATTATTATTATTATTATTATTATTATTATTAATGTTATTGTAATTGTTATTGATGTTGTTATTGTTATTGTAGTTGTTATTGTTATTGTTATTGTTATTATTATTATTATTATTGTTATTATTATTATAATAATTATTATTATTATTATTATTATTATTATTATCATTATCGTTATTATTATTATTGTTATTATCATTATTAGTATCATCACAAAGAGTGTGACAAGGGGAAAGTTTTTATAACCAAAAAAAATCTTGGTATATCAAGAATAATTCTGGTTCTTACCAGAAAAAAATGATTGTATTTGTGTCTTTTTGTCCAAAGCCACTTCCTAGTAGTCATTACCCTATTCCGCAGTCCGAACTCTTTACTCGCCATAAGCTAACCTGTCCTTGTCTAACTTATATACATAGAAGTTCTATTGTCCATATTGCACACGTTCCTCTGTAAAATTTTGACAAAGGCTGTATCAGCCCAAATAAATTAAAGGGTCTTCAGCGGGTAACTACTCAACATGTTTCGGAGCCTTTTACCCGTACATATCTCTCTTAGTAGCGGCTCCTTGTCTAAGCTAAATATTCAGCAAAGACAACCCACATAATAGTGAAGAAATATGAACGTGGCAATTGATGAATTAGCTAAATATGTGAAGTTTTGCTTATAAATGTAGAGCTTCATATCAAAGAAGTATACCTGTCAAACAAACCATAATTACCAATTTTTCATAGTATAGGTTCAGATAAGAACAATTTGACTTTCCCCTGAACCAATATGTACCCTTTCTAGCTGGACAGCTTTTCCTTGTTAAACCATCCGCCAATGTTTAAATAAAGTGGAAACAAGCTGGGGCATTATATTCAGTCTCAGTGATTGTAAAATAAACAGTTGCAGCTAGACCACCTGTACAAACCAAGGGAAATCCTAACAAGGACTGCAACAATGTACATCCAGCACCAGAGATGTATAACAAACTTCATGATGACACCTACTCCTTAAACAATTAAGCTCTATTTAACTGCCAACCCTGAGTCAATGTGTCAACTTAATGTGTCAGGTTTGTGACACTTGAGAATTATTGTCAATTTTGAGTAATTTTTTAATACTGAGTAAATGTGCATTTACGCATACCAAAAAAGAATGGAAGTCATTAGCATTTATGCCGAAAACATGCTATCAAAACAATTTTTCTTAACAGGATTTTAAGTACAATTAGGCAAACATGCAACTGTCGTAGGCCGCTTCTTGCTACCTGTAGCCCCTGGGGGTTTACCTAACAGAAAACATGTAAGCCTAAAATGTCTGATAGTGAATATTAAAACAGAAAGATGCCAAAAGATAAAGTTAAGTAGCAAAACAGACAAGTCTAAAAATTGTAAATTATTGTGGCCAAACTTTCTAATAATCTTTGGATGTTAACAGTAGAATTATAGGGCAAGTCAGAAAAGAATGAAAGTCTTTTGTATATAAATACAAGAGAATTCAATGAAAATATTAACCAGATATCAAGTGCAATTAGGCAAGCTTGTAACTGTCGTAGGCCGCTTCTTGCTACCTGTAGCCCCCGGGGGTTTACCTAACAGAAAACAAGCTAGCCTAAAATGTCTGAAAGGTGAATATTTAAACATAATGATGTCAAAAGATAAAATTAAGTAGCAAAACAGGCAAGTCTAAAATCTCTAAAATTATTGAAGCCAAACTTTCTAACCATCTCGGGATATTTACAGCAAAATTTGTAGAAATATTTGATCAAAAGTGCACCTTGAATCCTCTTGACTCATGTTTATTGTAAATTAATTTGGTTCTTGATGCAAAGTCCTGAAATTTAGAACAAATACGACCAAATCTCAAAATCTGTAACAAAAGTGTATTAAATCCAATAGTATCAGAAATATTACCATCCGGGAAAGGACAATTAACTACTTCAAAGTTAAGCTCATCTATTTTGTGATAGACTTTAATACAAAACCTGTCATTTGTGACCTGAATATCCAAGTCCAAAAAACACGTCTCTGAAACCATCTGAATTGTTACCCTCCAAAGTGATATCTTTTGGGTAAATTTCTTTAGCAATTTCACTGAAATTTAGTACATTCACACAAGCAATGTCATCAGTATATCTAGCGTTGTTTGATAATTTTATAGCCATTTGAAAGTCCTTTTTCATCAATTTATCCATATACTTAAATTCAAGCCAGGTTAAATACAAATCTGCCAGTAAAGGGGAGCAGTTGCTGCCCATTGGAATGCCTTTTATTTGTTGAAAAACCAATGGTCCGCATTGAACAAAAGTATTATCGAAAAGAAATTTTATAGCATCTATCAAAGTTTCAACAGCGTAAGATTTAACGTTACTTTTTGAATATTTATTGTGTGACCAATAGGCCTTTTTTGTATATGAATTGATTTACCATTATGTTTAAACATTTTGCTTATTAATTCTGAAAGAGAAGTTTTGACCTCTTCTGTGGGTAAATTTGTGTACAGTGTAGAAAAATGAAAACATTTGATATTTTTTGCTTTAACATCTTTGATTTTGGTTACAAACTCGGAAGAATTGCTACTACTCCAAAATCAATTTGTTTCACAGTTTCTAGAAATTGCATTTCAGTATTTACCAAAATGACTCCTAATTGCAGTCAAACACACTGTTACTTCTTTTGATTATTGTTTTCTTGTACATTTTGCAGCACCGGCTATGAATCTGGATTTAAAAGGGTTTTTATGTAATTTGGGTATCCAGAACAAAAGTGGAATGAGGAGTCCTCTTCAGAAATTTTGATATTAAAATTCCTTTTCATCTCATCTTTATGTGTATCTATCAAATTATCAATGGATTGCTTGTGTAATTTATAAATATCATTTCCTCTTATGTCTGAGATATTGTTTATACCAAGTTCTTTTTTCAAAACATCCAGATAATATTTTTTGCAGATGATCCCAAAATTGTTCCCTGCCCTATGTATGTTAGTGACTACAGATCTTTCTTGTAGTTCTTTGACTACTTTTGAAACTTCAGGTTGTTTTAGATTAACCGTATTGAAATTCTTAATGTGGGATTTGTAACGATAAATTCTATTTCTAAAGACTCGTTTCAAGTTTGATAACCATCCTCCAAATTTCTGAAATTTAATTTTTTTTCTTTGCCCATTTCATACAGTAGGAATAAAATGCATCACATGTAACCTGAAAAAATATTGTCAATGTTCAACTTAGGACACATCCGAAATTTTGTACCTTTTTTCATAATTTCTTTTAAACTTGAATTATGTACAATATCCAAATTGCCTGTAAATACATGTTTGTGGTATGCATCAACAAAATTAGAAAAATTACAGTTAGACATACAGTCACAATTTTGATTCGCTGCGATATCTTCAAGCGTAATTGAAGCCAGAAATTTCTTGTAATTCATGATACTTTGTCCAATATTGTTGCCATATTTATAGTAAATGATGGGGGGGGGGGGATCTTTTACTTTGCGCTCCTTGGGAATCATGTTACGAACAAATTTCAGTTTGAAAAGGGACTGAATGTTTAGTGAATCAATAGTTTTGTGTTTGAAAGGAATGCTGCAAAACATTTGATCTAATTTTTTTTATTAGAATCTGGTTTCCGAATAGTTGTTGTGTGAGCGTACACAATTTCACAACAATTTTGCGGAAATGTGTGTTCTGAATTAGTAAGACCCAAATATTCATTGATTTTTGTTATGTCTTGAAATGATAGTGCTTTAAGAGCTGTATGTAATTGATCAATGCCATTGGAGAAAGCCTGTAGTAAATCATGGACAAGGTCTTTTGTATCCACATTCCTACTCTTCCTGTTTTTCGGTGATTTTCTTTGTCCATGACTTCTTCTTCCTCTTTGAATACCAGCCTGATTATTATGAAAAGGTGTGTGACTGCTGTCAAGAGTTGCAAAGTCCAAATTCCTAACATCACCGAAGCCTAAAATTCTGTCATTGAGTCCACAAGGAAACTCTGAATTAAGGGTTTTGATCTAAAAATCTTCCATTTGTAATAATTTCCTTGTGTCAACGTAACTGTCCTGGTCTAACAAATTTGGCTCTATGTAATCAATAATCTGTATCCGGCAATCCAAATGTGAATGTTCTGCAGAATTGAAATGGTTACACAAAAAAGTATTTAACTCGTGATTTTTAATTGTAGTTTTATGACCACTAAATCTCTTTTTAACTGTTTGGGTAGTTAGGCCCACATATTGGTGATTTACACTTGATGCAGGATACCAAATAAATGATATTTGAAGATTCGCAAGATAATACCAAAGTTTCCGAGCGGGGGATGTTACAGGAAAAATATTGTTATAAAAAACGAAAAAAAAAAGGTTGATATAACAAGAAATTATCTTGTTATAACAAGAGAAAAAAAAAAGACACAAAAACCCAATGAAATTACATCGATACCAGCCAGCTTCTGTATGGGCAGGCTATGTGGTATGCATGAAATAATAATATAACGATCCACGGCACACCTCAGTCTCACAGCATGACGTTGGTTTTCCGAAAAAAACATGCGGTCACAAACGTACAAGACATGGTGTGCATGATGGGAATCCATGAGTGCATTCATTCCCCCTGTGTAAAAAAAAAATAGATGACGCTCTTGACAAATCCTGTAATATCTGCTGAATATAGTTAATATTAAAATAGGTTATATACCTTCACTCATTGACCACTAAACAAAAACGTGCAGGTGAAATATAACAGAAACAAAAAGCAATAGGTCGACAGGGCAAATCGTTGAGGGACTTGCGTAGAGCTTGTCGGGTTTTGAATCTCGAATGTGCGTAAAGTAACAGAAATAACATGCAAGTGTCTTTATTACAACGTCAAAACGCCAGTACCTATACACACACACACACACACACAGATAGATAGATAGATAGATAGATAGATAGATAGATAGATAGATAGATAGATAGATAGATAGATAGATATATAGATAGATAGATAGATAGATAGATAGATAGATAGATAGATAGATAGATAGATAGATAGATAGATCATTTAACTGAGTTTCTTATATTTTCATTTTTTTACAATCTCGGCTGCATATGATACTGGTACTACCAATATCACATGTAGGCGATATTTTGTTTTCCTCCATAACCCCTACCGAATTTGAACTATGAAGGTCAACGAAGAAAATTAAGAATGATAGACTGTTCATTTTTTTTTACATTCTGACCTATATATTACAAATATGTGCAGGTGGTGTCGACAACGTTGAAGTCAGCGAATATCTTTATACTTTTAATAAGTCCTATAATTAACGAGGGCCTAACTAAAAAAATGTAGGCTGCGTAGAATTACCTAGATATGTAAATTGTAACCCCTATTTTCGACTGGCCATTTCATCTTGAATTTCACCTCGAATTGAAAAAAAAATAATTAAAAAAAAAAAAAAAACTCTATTGAAATTGTGTGCCTTGTCCACAGCCTGCCATATATATATATATATATATATATATATATATATATATATATATATATACATTCATATCATGGTAACGTTTCGTACTATTTATAAAAGAAAACAAGACAAAAGCAAAGCAAACACGACTTAGACCAGCGCCAAACGCCATAATAGTTGGGTTAAGGTGATCCAGAAAGCAGGTCACCAAGCAGAGTTTTATGTACAATGAAATCATGTGCATTTTCAATCTGGAGGCTTAAGTATCTTTGCCATTGATGTGCAAGCCACATCCTGTTATCACCAAATCACCTCTTATAACTTTGCAGCACTGACGACCTAACACAAATAGATGAATGTCACTCATATTATGTAACATATAAGCATTGGGCATGGTCAATATATACATAGATTTGGCATATCTATTTGATTTTTTTTTCTTTTTTTGAGATATGGATTTTTATATTTTTATTAACATGTTGCCTCATAACTTATGTATATTTATAGGTGGCGTCACTAGACTTTCACATTGTGACCCATATATTACATATTGCTGCATGTGGCACCAACAACTTGGAAGTTTACCTAGATTTTCATACGCTTGAGACGTTCTGAAAGGTATATGGGGCCATCTTCAAACGCGTGGACTCTATCGCACCCACAAGCAAAAGTCAACGATCGGGCGAGCGGACGGCCAAACATTAGGTGATCTCCTGAGCACTGACACCTATGGTCAGTACATATTAAAAAGTATTCTTTTTGGTAAATTCAGTAAATTAAATAAAACGATCTAATCCTGCAGAGTCACCTATTAGAAAAAAAAAACTATTTCATATGATTTGCAGACACAAGCTTATTCGCAATATTAAAACTGGAGAATTATCCCATTTGGAGGTGGATGGACACCTGGGCATTCATTTCAACAGCTAGGGGCCGAAATTGTGCAGCCATAGACCAAACGTTTTGGTAGTAGTATGACAGTCGCGTCATAATAACAGATTTCAGACTGGAACCACGGAAAACTCTTGCATGCATATTATAGATTTATTATTTTATCCCTGGTATGTAGATGTATAAAGGTTGGTGCCAAGTAGAAATATCCTTATGTTTATTTTGTACATATGGTTATTTTGTACATTTAAAAAGCATGAAAAGAAAAAAAATATAAAATGAAACAAAAAACAAAACAAAACAAAAAAACATTAAAAAAAACAAAAACATGAAAAACAAAACAAAAACAAAACAAATTAAATAATATAAAATTAAAAATAAAAATAAAAGATAACCGAAAGAATACAATAGAAATAATATGAGTCTGTTTGACATGGTGGGCTATGTGACAAACGTTCGAAATAGAGATACAAGGACGTGTGTATACCTTTTTAAGACAGGTAAAGTAAAACTTCTTTATCGACAAAAAAAATTTAGGATTATCCAAGAAAATCTATTCACGTAATAATGCAAGACAAGATTGGGTTGTAAGTACCAGTTCATTTGATATACTTGTAAGTCAATGCGGAGCATTTTGCCACCGATGATGGCCGCCCAGGTATGTCACACGTAGACGGGCTAACTTGTTTTTCTCATTGTGGATTTGCCAATAAATAATTCTGAAAGTCAGCGGCATGCTGTTTTTCCAAATCACATACACACCTTTGGAACTGGAACCTAAATACGAATGTAGAAAACATTGCAAATAAATTATATGGAGTTTTTTTTAGTCAAATATTTGATTTGGCTTTGCAAGAAGCTACTTTTCCAGACAGCTGGAAAGAGGCTGACATAGCTCCACTACTTGAAAGAGATTCGAAACAAATGATTAGTAAGTTTCGTCCTGTATCATTGATAAGCTGTGTGCGTAAACTGATTGAGAATTGTGTTTCTATACTTGCATTCAATGGACTATCTTTGATAACAAGATACCATCCCAGGTGGAGTCAGCCAACCAGGAAAATGATTCGGCAGTTTCTCAGTTAATAGGCATATTTAATTTAACTCCAGAAGCAATTGACGAAGGGAGGTAGTTTGTTCGGTTTTTCTTTCGGGGGCTTTTGACAGGGTTTGGCACTCATGACAACTGAAAAAAGAGACTGCTGGGATAAGATAAATTATGTTACATTGGTTTTAGAATTACTTTTCAAGTCGGAACAAAGAGATTTTATCAACAGACAAGCACCAACATGGAACACGCTCACAGCCGACGTCTCACGAGGTTCAAATTTGGGTCAACTCCTCTTTGTTATGTGTAGGTGATATTGACGCCATCGTAAAATCTAAAAGAAGACTATTTGCAGACGATACTCTTTTATTATTATTATTATTATTATTATTATTATTATTATTATTATTATTATTATTATTATTATTATTATTATTATTATTATTATTATTATTATTATTATTATTATTATTATTTTGCGAAAGGGACGATTTAGACCTTGGCGTGCTTCTGGCGTCACGGCGACTGCATATAGCGATGACAAGTATCCATGCTTATGCAAAGTTGTATTTTTGAATATTGGATTTCTGTGAAGTAGGGTGATTCAGTCGTCATTTGTGCATGTGCCTGGGCAGAGTTTGAAAAATTGCATATCAGTTTTACATATACGGAAAAGATTCGGAAGCGTGCAAAATGGCAACACAAAATGAATATTGGATATATCCACATTACTTCATGAGGATTTGAAAAAGTTGTCTGTAGGAATAGCATCTCCAGATTTAAACAGTTAAAAAACTTATTCAAGACTAAGATAAGAATTTGAGCTGAAAAATATTGGATATTGTCAAAAAATGTAAGTGAAAGAACACTTTAATTTGACAGCGAGCCAGTGCACGTAACATTGAAACCAAATGGCTATTAAAATTTTCCAAGAGATGAAATAATTTGGGATATTTGTTTGGAAGTTGAAGACTATAGATTATCAACTATTCGACAACAATAGAAAACACGATAATTTGTCTGAGCTTCTTGAGTTTTTTGTTTAAGATCAGACGACAAATTTATAAAATGCGTAGATGTGTGCGTTTCGGAAAATTTCATAACGAAGACCATGAAACATAGAAACCCACAAAAAATATAGGCTACTAATAAACGCGTATACGCATAATTAACAAGATTCTCTTTGAAGATAAATAATTTGAACATTTTTTTGATCAAAATTATGTTTTTTAGCTGAAGCATTTATGTTTATGACAAATGCTTCTCAAGACTGTTGCAGCATAGTGCAGTGAAGTGTAGTGAAGTTAAATGTAGTCAAGTGCAGTACAGTGTAATGTTTTCATGTAAAGTGCACTGTAGCACGGTGCCATGTATTGCGTGATATACAGAATATGAGAAAACCATATTACCTTGCATCATAGGCCTTGGACTAAAAAATACCTTGACAAATGCAGGTGTGTCAGAACTCTTAGTCACGCAATAAATACAGGGCCTCAGGTGACAAGCTATCAAAAATAGCGGAGCAGAGAAAGTCTAATCCATTTCTTGTCATATACAGGGGATAAATGTGCCTGATTACAGGTGGGATCGGGAGGGATGTCACATCAACATTTAACCCTTGAACCATAAATCTTGTTGGGCTTTCATTTCATTAAGGTTTGCCTCGGAACTGTAACTATGGAGTTAAACATAAACAAATGCAGCAGTAGCAAAAAAGTTAAGTAGCTTTGACCTCATCTTCAATTGATAATATCACTGCCATTGAAATAACTGTTAGCAGAATTACAGGTACAGTGCCAACGAAACTTTCACAGATCAGAGACAAGCGAGAGAATATTGCCAATTTGGCATGTAACTCTATTATGTTTGATTTACTGGTCCAAGACTTTGTAAACTGTACAGTCAATACAGCCATCATGGAGTCATTTCCATATCAAATGGGCAAGGGCGAGAACAGAAGGCTCAAGAACTGCCTAAAAGAGGGCACTGCAGTCAGTGGAGGGCTAAGGTTGTGTATTTCCATTGCTTTACATTGTAATTTGCAACTTAATAACTTGAAAACTACTGCACATAGAAACGCCAAATTTCAGACAGTAAATATAGATGAATAACTAATAACCGCACAAAAATCGTATAACCACATCTACAAAAGTGAATAGTTTATCTAAGGTTGCTTTTACACACAAACTAAGGTAAATACACAGCTCTAGCCCTTCCAATGTTTGTGTATTCAGTTGTGTGTTTGGGCGAATACACACATTAGAGCTAATTCGACGTTTCCTATTCTAGCAGCTTATTGCTGATCCCTGTACCCTCACAGTTTGTCTACCCAGTGTGCATTATGTATTTCTCACCTGTTAGGTGCGGCCCTCGGGTGCAAGGGCGCCTGTGCTCATTTATACAAATAATCCCAGTGTCATATTCAATCTTGTACTTATATTAACTTTTAATTCGAATCCAACCGCTACTATCGTCTGCTGTTGTCAGTGTTAAAGGCCGGCAACGTCCCTATTTACGTATCCCCACCAGTGGAAACGTCTGTTTTGTGCCTAGTTCTTCGACAGCGCAGGAGTAGACGCGGCATTGGCATCAGCCGTGTTAGTTCATGTAAATGTTCTTTTAGTACGGAAGCCTTTTGGTGTCAACCTCATTTCACTTTATATCTGGTCATAATGGCATTTTAGCTGGTTCGGACGAATTTTTATGTGGTCATAAGGACATTTTATGTGGTTCCGAAGACATTTTATCTGGTAAGGGAGACATTTTATGTGGTCATAACCACATTTTATCTGGTTAGGACGACATTTTATGTGGTCATAACCTCATACTTTGTGGTCACAACGATATTTTCTGTGGTTGGGACGACGTTTTATCTGGGCATAACGACATTTAATCTGGTTCGGACGACATTTTCTGTGGTCATAACGACATAACATGTGGTCAGAACGACATTTAATCTGGTTCGGACGAATTTTTATCTGGTTCAGACATTGTAACTTGTCATAACAACATTTTATGTGGTTAGGACGACATTTTATGTGGTCATAATTACGAGAGAGGCTAGGTACTAATTTAGCAGGGTGATAACATTACCAGAAAATATTAAAGATAACTCAAGGTGATCACTTTGAATACTGTTTAAAACCTCCGTGATTCAACTCGCCCCCCCCCCCCTTTTTTTTTTTTTTTTTTTTTTTTTTTTAAAGAGCACCACTTGAAACCAGTAATCTATACACTAAAATGCGTGGAATAGCACAAGAAGAAAAACAAAAACGAAAACAAAAACAAAAACAAAAAAAAAACAAAAAAAAAAACAAAAACAAAAACAAAACAAACAAACAAAAAAAAAAAAAACAAAAAACAAAAAAAAAAAACAAAAAAAAAAAAAACAACAACAGCGTGAGTATATCAACAAAATTGGCGTCTAATAATGCCTTACACTAAATCTACGCCACACTGCAAATCCAATACATTTTGACAACCATGTATCGACATAATAACAGATATCACTGTTCCTTTCTCACAAGTACAAGAATGTACTTTTTTAAAATTCAAATGACAAGTTTGTACTGCTGATAGCTACTTCACAGGTGTATATGTACGCCGTGACCTGGGCACTAATATACTGGGGTTCGAGTGAGAAACTTGGAAACTATATCATGTATACATATATATACATATATATATATATATATATATATATATATATATATATATATATATATATATATATATGTGTGTGTGTGTATATGTATATATACACATATATATTTATATATATATATATTTATATTTATATATATATGTGTGTGTGTGTGTGTGTGTGTGTCTGTTTGTGTGTGTAAAATCCTATAACAGGCGTAAGCCTCGCCCTTACGGGCGAGGCTTGCTGATATCTTCACATTAATGTTTCCACGTACGTTTTAAGTTGTGCACAAAACATCGAACATTCTAATTGCACTTAATTAGCAAAAAATTATCCTAATTTGCATATTTTAAAACCCCTGAGTTGTTCAAAAGAGGTGCATAATCTAAGGTGTAGGACCACATCTCGCGTGTCAGAAATTAATAGGAACCAGATGTCTTTGTGAAAGGTGTAACTGGTAATGTCAGATTCCGCACCCTTTAATTGTAATCATGCTCTGGTACAAATTGCTTGTCCAATTATACAATTTTAATCGTTTGTGCAAAAGATGGGCCCATTTCAGCCGGAGTGGCATCAAACTCAGTTTTTTTCTGCACCCAATTTTACAATCTCTATGATAGAATATACAGCTTAACGAGAATATGGGCAATAAGTCCCATACCATTCCAGCTTTGCCTGTTGCTGGCACTTAACGGTCATTGGAATATCGAGTGGCTGTAGTATTTGAAGTCATTTGATTTCAATCTCCTCTTAAAAGATCACTGTGCGACATTTGATTATAACTCGAAAGTTCAAGTTGTTTCTGGTCATTTTGCATTTCAAATCTAAAAATTCCTGTTAAAAAATTCTGGTGTCCCGTCTAGGCTTCCGTAAAAGAGCGTTTTTTATATTACTGTTTCAGTGTCTTTGTGTACTGAATGGATGCTGAGGGGCCATGTCAAATGTATATGTGTAGCTTTTTCATCCTTTATGTGACTGAATCCATAGAGCCGACGGGCGATCAGCATGTGTCAAAAAGCTCGAAAATGTATGCTGGCTCACTCTGTCACATTCATCTGAAAACGTGGGCACAAATTTGATTATTTTTATTAAAAGGTTTTGTGATACAAATGTATCATGAGAGTAAACGTTAGCTGCAATTATATGTCATTTTGTTTGCTAAGCAAAATACTAGCATTTGTTATGCTGGAAGGGAATATGTCATTTTTCTAGGTGCAAACTTGATATTGATAACGTTACATTTAGGGTTTTTTGCATAGCTAACTGACTGGTTTTACATAAAGTTTGTATCATTTCTTTCATTTTCATATTTGTTCACTGTATTGTATGATATTGATTCCATGGATACTTTTTGGGGGGAAATAAAAGTGACTAATTGTTTACAGGCAAAGGGCAATCTACCTTGCCTCTTAAGCAGAGCCAAGCTGCGTATTTGGTCTACTACGCTGGATGTAGTAGCAAGGAACTTGGCCTGATTTGTAGGCAACGATCCACCGGTTTCGAACCATAACTACACCCCCCCCCCTTTTTTTTTTTTTTTTTTTGTTTCTTTTCTGTTTGTTTGGGATAAAATACCTAGCAAACTGGTATACCACTGTTGCTACTGTGGGAAGTATATGTCCTTTTATAAGTTATCATATGCTTCCTTGTCAAGCCACATGACATCTGGGGAGAATTGAGGGTAGAAGCTAAAAGCCTTCGGGAAGTTTGTTTGGAATTCCATTGGAGAATGGTATCAAAAGCAAAAAAAAACAAAAAAAAAAAAAACAAGAAAACAAAGAAAAAACAAGAAAAAAAAAAAAAAAAAAAAAAAAAACAAGAAAGCGAAAAAAACAAAAAAAAAAAAACAAAAAAAAAAAAAAAAAAGAAAAGAAAACAGTGTTGACCAACCTCATCGTAACTCTATGTTCAGCCATTCATACCTGCGTGGAACCACTTTGCCCGATATACAGCAAGATGTTCATTGTATATCGTACTGTGTACGTCAGTACACTTAAAATACATTCAATCGATATTTCGTTTCATGTACATTTAACTATGTTTTACCTTTCATTCGTAAGATGCATCAGCTTGCAACCTACCAAGAAATGTAAAAGGATTAAACGTCGTCCGAACCAGATAAATGTCGTTAAGACCTAATAAAATGTCGTCCGATTTACATAAAATCGTACTGACCACAAAAACGTCATCCGAACCAGATGAAATGTCATTAGGCCCACACCAAATGTCGCCTAACCAGATAAAATGTCGTTACGACCACAATAAAACGTTCGAACTAGAACAAATCTCTTTATGACCACATATAATGTCGTCCTAACCACATAAAGTGTCGTTATGACCAGATAAAGAGTCATCCGAATCAGATAAAAGGTCGTCCTAACCAGATAAAATGTCGTTATGACCACACGAAATGTCCGAACCAGATAAAATATCTTTATGACCACATATAATGTCGTTACGACCACATAGTGTCGTTATGTCGATAAAAAATATCGTTATGACCAAGTAGTGTCCTTATGTCGATAGAAAATATCGTTATGACCACATAAAGTGTCGTCCTAACCACATAAAGTGTCGTTATGACCAGATAAAAAGTCGTCCAAACCAGATAAAAGGTCCTCCTAACCAGATAAAATGTCGTTATGACCAAACAAAATATCCGAACCAGATAACAGGTCCTCCTAGCCCGATACAATGTCGTAATGACCACACAAAATGTTGTCCGAGCCAGATAAAAAGTCATCTTTACCTGATACAATGTCATTATGATCACATCAAAAGTAGTCCGAACCAGATAAAATGTAGTTATGAGCACATAAAATGTCGTTATGACCAAATACAATGTCGTCCTAGCCACATTAAATGTCGTTATAAGCATATAAAATGTCGTTATGACCATATAAAAGTCGCCCGAACCAGATGAAATGTAGTTATGGCCACATAAAATGTCGGTCTACCCAGATAAAATGTCATGTGACCAATTGCAAAGCGTCTGAACCGCATAAAATGTAGTTATGTTCACATAAAATGTCGTTATGACTACATAAAGTGTCGTCCGAACCAGATACAATTTCGTTATGACCATATAAAAAGTTGCTCGAACCAGATCAAATGTCGTTATGACCAGATAAAATGTCGTTAGGATCAGATTAAATCGTTATGACAAAATTAAAAGTCGCCCGAACCACATAAAATGTCATGACCACATACTGTGTCGTTATGACCACATAAAGGAATGTCGTCCGAACCACATAAAATGTCGTTATCAGCACATAAAATGTCGTCCGAACCAGATAAAATGTCCTTATGACCACATAAAAAGTGAAGTGAGGTTGAAACCAATGAGCTTCCGCATTTTAGCTTTCCCTTTGAGGAGAAACCGCCAGAAAGTATAACCACAGGGGGATATATATGTAATTACCCTTTGCTTTTATGTCATATGTTTCAAATTATCTACGAAAGACCATTTTACAGCTAGTAAGACCCAGCTATCTTGCAAATCGACTGTGTTATGTCAAGTGTCCCAACTCCTAAAGCAACAAAAAACACCTATTCACACTACCTTGCCCTATAACTAGGCCTTTACATAAAACATCATCGCGTTGCTCTTAAATAATCCACTGAAAAAAATCACTCTTTCCGTACTTATCATAAGTTTTCGTACTTTATACGTATATAGTCTTTCACTATATATGTGCTTTCAGAAATTTGAAGAATGGTTATCAAACTTGAAAAGAGTCTTTCGAAATAGAATTTATCGTTATAAATCTCACATTCAGAATTTCAATACGGTCGTTATAAAACAGCCGAAAGTTTCAAAAGCAGTCAAAGGACAACAAGAAAGATTTGTAGTCTCTAACATACATAAGGCAGGTAACAATTTTGGGATCATCTGCAAAAGATATTATTGGGATGTTCTGAAAAATTAACTTGGTATAAACAATATTTCAGACAAAAGAAAAAAAAATAACGTGTATAAATTACACAAGCAATCCATGGATAATTTGATGGATACACATCAAGATGAGATGAAAAGGAATTTTAATATCAGAATTTCTGAATACGACTCCTCCATTCCACTTTTGTTCTGGATATCCAAATTACATAAAAACCCTTTAAAATCTAGATTCACAGCCTGTGCTTCAAAATATACAACAGAACAATTATCAAAAGAAGTAGCATTGTTTTTAACTGGAATTAGAAATCATTTTCGTAAATACTGTAATGCAATTTCTGGAAACTGTGAAATTGATTGTTTTTGGAGTAGTAGCAATTCTTCCGAGTTTGTATCTAAACTCAAAGATGTAAAAGCAAAAAATATCAAATGTTTAGATTTTTCTTCACACTACACAAATTTGCTCATAGGTAAAGTCAAAGGTTCACTTTCAGAATCGACAAGCAAAATGTTTAAACATAATGGTAAACCATTCATAAATAATAATTCATATACAAAGAAAGCATATTGGTCACACAACAAATATTCAAAACGTAACATTAAATTTTACTCTGTTGAAACTTTGATAGATACTATAAAATTTCTTTTTGATAATAGTTTTGTTCAATGCGGACCATTGGTTTTTCAACAAATAAAAGGCATTCCAATTGGTAGCGAGTGCCCCCTTTACTGGTATATTTATATTTAACCTGGTTTGAATTTAAGTATATGGAAAAATTGATGAAAAAGGACTTTCAAATGGCTACAAAATTATCAAACAACGCAAGATATATTGGTGACATTGCTTGTGTAAATGTACAAAATTTCAGCGAAAGTTCCAAAAAGATATCCTTTTGGAGGGTAACAATTCAGATAGTTTCAGAGATGTGTTTTTAGACTTGGATATCCAGGTCACTAATGACAGGATTTGTATTAAAGTCTATCACAAAATAGATGAGTTTAACTTTGAAGTAGTTAATAATCCTTTCCCGGACGGTAATATTTCGGAAACTATTGGATATAATACGTTTTTGTCACAGATTTTGAGATTTGGTCGTATTTATTCTAAATTTCTTTGCACCCAGAACCAAAATTATTTACAATAAAACTTGAGTCAAGATGATTCAAAGATGTACTTTTGATAAAATATTGCTACAAATTTTGCTGTAAATATCCCGAGATAGTTAGCAAGTTTGGCTTCAATAATTTTAAACATTTTAGACTTGGTTGTTTTGCTACTCAATTTTAACTTTTGGCATCATTCTTTTTTAATGTTGAACTTTCAGACATTTTAAGCTAGCTTGTTGTCTGTTAGGTTAAACCCCTAGGGGTTATCGGTAGCAAGTAGCTGCCTACGACAGTTACAAGCTTGCCTAATTGCACTTGATATCTGGTTGAGACATATTATATTTTCATTGCATTTTCTTGACTTAAATACAAATGACTTTCTTTTTTTCTGACTTGCCCTCTAGTTTTGCTGTTAATATCCAAAGATCATTTGAAAGTTTGGCTACAATAATTTAGTTTTTAGACTTGTCTGTTTTGCTACTTTACTGTAAATTTTGGCATTATTCCGTTTTAATATTCACTTTCTGACATTTTAGGCTTACATGGTTTCTGTCAGGTTAAACCGCCCTGGAGCTATCGGTAGCAAGCAGCGGTCTACCACATTTACATGTTTGCCTAATTGTACTTAAAATCATGTTAAGAAAAAAATGTTTTGATAACATGTTTTTGACATAATGGCTAATGAATTTCGTTCTTTTCTGACACGCCTAAATTCACATTTACTCAATATTAAAAAAAAATACTCAAAGTTGACAGTATTTTCTCATATGTCACAAACCTGACACATTACGTGAGACATAGACTCGGGGATGGCAGTGAAATAGAGCTTAATTGTTTGTAGACATTCAAAGTGAGGAGTAGGTATCATCATGGGAGTTTTATTGCATTTCTGGTGCAGGATGTCCATTGTTGCAGTCCTTGTTAGGATTGCCCTTGGTTTGTACAGGTGGCCCACCTGTAACTGTTTATTTTACAATCACTGGGACTGAATGTAATTCCCCAATTTGTTTCCACTTCAGTAATTTACTGGCTGGTGGCTTAACTAGGATAAGCTGTCCAGCTAGAAAGGGTGCATATTGGTTCAGGGGTAAGTCAAATTGTTCTTCTCTGAGCCTGTACTATGCAAATTTAGTAATTATGGTTTGTTTGACAGGCATTCTTCTTCCATAATGAAGCTCTGCATTTATAAGCAAAACTTCACGTATTTAGCTAATTTATCATTTGCCACGCTCATATTTATTCATTATTACATGGGTTGTCTTTGTTGAATATTTAACTTAGACAAGACGCTAGTCAGAGAGACATGTACGAGTAATAGGTTCCGAAACATGCTCTGAGGAGTTATCCGCTGAACATCCTTAAATACATTTGGGCTAATACAGCCTATGTCAAAATTTAACAGAGCAACGTGTGCAATATGGAGCATAGTACATCCATATGTATACAGGTAAGACGGGGACAGGTAAGCTTATGGAGAGTAAAGAGTTTGTACTGCGGAATACGGTAATGACTACTAGGAATTGGTTCTTGGCAGAAGGACACAAATACAACATTAAAAAGGTAACAAGTTTATATATATATATATATATATATATATATATATATATATATATATATATATATATATATATATATATATATATGTATGTATATATATATATATATATATATATATATATATATATATATATATATATATCGTCACTAGATGTTTTAAACTCCCATTGTTATAATATTTCAATACAATCATCAGTATGTCTTTTGTAATTCGAAGTCCTTCTACCATATTTCATTTTAAATTGAAGTCAAAACAAGAAATGCGTGACATGATTTTTTGCTATACAAATAATGTCACGTTTAGCGAGAATTCTAATGAGACTACCACTGATAAACAAAAAAACAAAAAACAAAAAAAAAAAGATAAAATTCTCTCTGTCAAGAACTTTTAATGCCCTTGCAGTCCAAACCCGCCTCATACGGCTATTGACTCTGTGTTATAACGTATCCGGGCACAGACTATCTTTCCTGTTGTCCGAGAGTACACCAATGAAATATATCTCCATTTTCGATAAAACGTAGTCTTTAAAATTGATATCTATAAATACATATGAACTGAGAGGTCCTCCAGGATGGGATATCATTGATTGTGTGCGCCTTGGAGGCGTTTTCTCGGTTTTCACACAACATATACTATGATACGTTGAACTTTCCCTTTTAGTTAAAATACGGGAGACAAATTGATGACATCTTGCATGTAATATGATCACAATTTACACATATCCAACAAGAAGGTGGTAATAAATTCGTGGGTGAAACCATCAACACAACAAAAATATCAGAAATGCGGTCGACAGCAATCAATTACTTCGTCTGGTTCATCTTCTCTCTTTGCCATGTTGCTACAATATCAACATATATTCTATGTGTTAGCATTAGAACATACGTGCTTATAGCTATAGTCAACAATTCTCCTCGGCGCTCCATCTTTGCTGAAAGGCTGACTCAATCCTTTAACACGTGAGTAATGTTTTTGTTTTTTTTTGGATTCAATGTTATTACAAATCTGAGTAACTGAGTGTTTGACCCTATGCTGTGATATACATGAGTGAGGGAGTTTTTCACGTAATCTTATTCCATGGGGAGTAAAACAAAGTTTGACTCAAACATGTAACATACATAGGTAACGTTATATTTAACTCAGTTCTATAATACACAATTTCTGATAAAATGTTCCACCATTGTAGAAAACCTTTTCTGACATGTATACAAAAAAGGGCTTTCAATGTGACCCAAACAGATATTGAGGTCTTTGTTTATTAAATTATTTTGCAGTGTCCTTAATTTTCAGCTTACCAAGTATCTTTATACAAGAAGTATGAATCGCGAATTTTAAACTGGGTTCATAGATATGACGGAACAAGTGCCCATATATTTGTCTCTACGTACTTTACTTGGTAAATGCAAGAAACTAATCGATAAGCGTTGTCTGTTTACATACTGTATTTATTCTTTATATATTTATTTGAATATATTTACCCAGGGTAACCCGTTCAGTCACAGACTGTTCTTCCGCGGGGCCATGCTACACAATAAATAGATAAGATACACAACACTAAGATCAATTTAAGATCAGCATGCAGTAAAGTGGCTAAGAAAATTATAAAATAAAATAAATAAAACAGCAGACAACTAGGAACATTGATATTACTAAAAGTTGCATAAAATACATAGACTTATAACGACTTTTAAACTCGATCACATCTGAACATTTCTTTAAAACGCCTGGAAGGCTGTTAAAGACAATAACACCATTGTACAGAAAAGATCTTTTGAATATCTCTCTGCGTGGAAAAGGCACATGGACGTTAAAGTTAGATGAATATCTGCTGTCATAATCATTTATGTCTTGTAATAAATTAACTTGGTCACACAAATAGTGTGGTGCCAGACCGTTGATTGATTTAAACATTAGCGTTGACGTATGGAAAATTCGCCTCTCTTTTATTGTTTGCCAGCTTAGTTGTCAGACCAGATCTACACCTCTTACATTTGCATAGTCATTGTGACCAGTGGTTATTCTCGCTGCGGCATTTTGCAGTCTTTGCACCATTTTATTACCTTTTTCGGTACATGTGCTCCATGCAGTGCCTGCATAATCTTGGCATGGTAGAATAGTTGTTTTATAAATCGTGTCCAACATACGTTTAGGCAAAATCTTACCCAAGAGTCTTAAAACTGCCAGCTTGTCCATTACTTTTACATATATTTTTCCAGTTTAGCTTATCATCAGCTGTTACACCCAAGTACCTTACTTAGTCTACCTGATTTATCTCACAACCATTCAGAGTAACATTTAATTTTTCGTTTATCTTCTTATTTCCATGTACCAACATTGTTTTACTTTTTTCAGCATTTAGCACCAATCTGGTCTCTTCATACCAGAAATTCACATTATCTAAGTTTGACTGTAATAAGACCGTTACTTCTTGCACTCTTTCACCCGCTGCATATACAATGTAATCATCTGGAAATTAGTTACATGACCCATGTCTCACATATTGTGCTATATCATTAATATAAAGTAAAAAGAGCACAGGTCCTAAGGTCGACCCTTGAAGGACGCCAATTGTTGTCTTATATTCAGTTGATGCTTTCCCATTTCACATTACTATTTGTTTTCTATTTGTCAGTTACGATGTAAACTAGTCAAGTTCATTTTCCACAATACCATACATTTTTAGTTTCGCTGCCAAAATTTCATTATTTATTGTATCAAAACATTTTTGGCAAATCTGGGAAACACATTGCCGTGATTAAATCATCCTTCAGATTTTAAAGCCACTCATCAAGTACTTTATGTAGCCAAGTCTGTGGTGAATTGCTACGCAGGCAGGCACGTTGGTCAACGCTGAAGAAATCATGCACGAGTAAGTAGTCCAACAATTGTGTTTGAATTCCTTTTTCCAAAATCTTACCCACGTGACGGCCAACATAAATGGGTCTGTAATTGTTTGCGTTTAACGCTGATCCTTGTCCCTTGTATACTGGGGTGACCCGCGACAGTTTCCAGTCATCTTGTACAACAGCTTGAGACATTGACAAATTAAGAATGTAAGCGAGGGTTCCAGTATTGCAGCACCTAGTCGAAGTAGTCGAGTATCAAAACCAAGAATATCATTATTACTCTCTTTAGCCAATTGTTTGAGTGAAAGAATAACATTTTGACACGTACATTTTTCCAGCTTGGAGTTATATATAATCGCTGGACCTTTCCATTGTAAAAAAAAAAGTATAGACACATTTCTTTTACATGGATTGTGAAAGAAGCCAAGCATTGACTTATCGAGTCACTCTCCATGGCACAGATGTTGGCGTATACTTCCTACCTTGCCTAGTGGAGGAAACCGAAGAACTCGGGGAAAACCACCGTGCACGGTTAAAGTGGTAGGAACTTTTTCCACATGCTGCCCAGGACGAGAATCGAACCTGGGTTGCAGAGGTGAAGGGCGAGCGTCTTACCGCTCAGCCAACCGTGCACCCCATGATCTAGCTTTTGGCAGATGCGCATTTACTTTGTACCCAATCTCAGAAAAATACCTACTAAAATCATCAGGGCAAAATTTGCCTGGAATTTCATTTGTAGCCTTTTTGAATGGTAACACCTTTCGTATATGTTTCCATAGAGAAAGTGGATTTTTACTCTCGGAGAGTAATACATTTTCAAAGTGTTTTTGACTCTATCTATTAATTACATCGGTTATCATATTTTGCTATTTCTTATAATTTTCCCCCACTTTTCCATCACCTGTATTAACAGCAACTTCATGTATCTTGTCCCTTTTATACATCATTTTGACAATATGATTATTGACCCAAGGATTTCTACGATCTTTCAATCACATGACGTTAAATGGGGCATGGGTGTCACTTACTCTTAGCGTTTCTACTTTCCATATCCGCCAGGCTAAGTTTACATCATTTACTGAAATAATTTCTCTAAAGACTTTGAAGCTTCTTAAACTTTCCAAGAAATCAGCATTCTGTAAAATTCTTATAGCTTCTACATTTGATCACCCGATGTTTCTTTTTTGCCTTCTTAGCATTTCCTATTGTATACACCATATAGTGATCACTTAATGAGACTTTTCGGACACCATATTTTTGTTGGGTGGTACATGAACGTTAGACACGTCTATGGTGAATGGTTACGCAACTGTATCGAATTCCAAAGGACATTTGATACATAATGGCGTGGAGGTATATACCACAATTTTTTTCAGTATGGTATTAGTGGCAATTATTATACCAAATTATAGACGTTATAGAGATGCATCAATTGAATTGAAATTTTTCAATGGCCTTTCTCATTAGAAAGAAAAAAAACGCTTCGTCAATGTGTACGATTTGGTTTTGTTCTTAGCCCTACGATCATCTTCCTTTATGGTCTTCGTGAAACGTGTGAGAAATATCGATGCCGTGGTCTAGTGCACACATACACACACACACACATATACACCAACACACACATATAGATAGATAGATAGATAGATAGACAGACAGACAGACAGACATATTGATAGATAGATAGATAGATAGATAGATAGATAGATAGATAGATAGATAGATAGATAGATAGATAGATAGATAGATAGATAGATAGATAGATAGATAGATAGATAGATAGATAGATAGATAGATAGATTGAAGATCCACAAGGTCAAGAAAAGTGTCTCAATCTTTCAGCTATTTATTGCAGAATCTGGAATGATACCGTAAATTGCTAGATATTCAAAAATGTCATTTTTCAATAAAGCTAGAAACATGCCAAAATAAAATTCTGCATTCAGAAATGGAGATTTTGAGGCTGTGAACTTTTATACTATTTTGGAATTCTTTCAGTCAAGCAGAAAAGTATGTGTGTAAAAAGACCAGCAAAACCGCAGCAAAACTAAAAAAAGCATTATTTGAACATCTGAATCAGATATCTCTGTTGCACTGACTTTGTTCAGTATTATAACTTTATTACGCGTACATGCCTGTGAAGTAAGGGATCATACTTTGTGACACATGAAAAACGTTTTACATGTGAAATTACCAACTTCACTGATTATCATTTAATTTGAATTGATACACTCTTTTGGTTCATATTGCGTAGGTGTCAACAAAAAGGCACGTGTATTTGCTGTTTTAAGTGACCTCGGTCGATGTCCCAGCACACTGAATATCCTTACTCAAGTGTCTAAGCATACGTTCAGAATCGTTAAACTTAAACCTGACATGTAAGTGAACATCATTGCTATATCTACATTATCAGTAATCTTGATTCTTCTCAGTTTACTTGGTCACAAACATTGCATAATGTGTTTCATATATCGGCTTTAAATAATGTGTGGTAGAAGCTTGATATATTTATTTTTATTTCCCTACTAAGCGGTTTAAAAAACGACTGCATAGAATATTGGCAGTTATGAAGAAACGTTAATAATATTTCAGTGAACCATCCTAGAAGAAAGTAGATAGAGAGGCGACTTAATTGAAGTCTATAAAATCATAAAAGGCCTGAATTTTTTTAAATTTGAATTTGTTTTGCCATGAGGCAGTACCAAGGACTAAGAGGTCATTCTCACATGCTGGAATTTAACAGGTGTAATTATAATGTGCGTAAATATTGCTTTAGCAAAAGAGTCATTTGAATGTGGAATAATCTACAAAATAACATAGTAACAGCACCGAGTGTAAGATGTTTTAAGGATTACTATGGTAATTATTATTCTGGATTCTGATGTTTACCGTTTATGTGCTACGCACATACCAAATCCATACAATTCATCTGAACAAGGATGTGTGCATTATGTATATTTTCTATGTACAGTTTTTTTTTCCGTAAAATAAATCAATGATTGATTTCAGCTTTAGTGGGTTTGACAAGAAATTTACAACTCATGTTCAATATTAAAAACAATTTAAAACAGAACCATTGTTTTACCTAATGAAAAACTCTATTATCAAGAAGTGGAAATTCTGAGTTCGTAGCAGTGCTCATAACCACAAAATTGAAGTTTTCAGACATAGAAAACCCGTTAAAATACCATTCGGAGATCGAGAACGTGGGACATGCGGAAAACTGGACGACAAATTAATTTCCTGATTAAATGCTAAACAATGGATAACATCGGAGAATTCTTTTCAACGAATTAAGAACAAAAATCTCCTTATTTCAAACAGACCTCACAGGCAGAGGACAACATTTCTGCATGGTCGGGAAGAATGTAGTTACAAATGGTGGAACTAATAGAAATGTAAGTATAACTGGGGAAAATTCCATGGAACAAACAGCTGCATTCAATTCAAAGTGGATTGTAGGGCGACTGTCATAAGCGAATTTATTGGGTTATCATGAATAGTCGCGTTATTGAGTTTTATTGGCATCAGTGGCATCTGTTCATCTTTAATTTAATTTCACATTTGTAAATTATCAGTTAGTCTTGTTATAGTCCAGTGTCTCTTGAACATAATACTGTATGTCGCTGTCTAGTACTGGAGAGCCGCCAGATTAATCATTGTACTATATAGGTTATCGAGTACAAACAAATATGTTTATGAGTGACAGCAGGTCCCATCGTTTCTATTGATACTAATTGGACGCATTGTAAATTTGCGTATACAAGTGTATATTTCATTTTTGTTAAGTTTTTTCTTCTTCTTCTCCTTCTTCTTCTTCTTCTTTTGTTTTTTGTATGCTTTTTGAGTTGGTTTTTGTGTTTTTCCTTTTTTGTTTTGTAGCATATTATATGTTTATATATATTGTTGTTGTTGTTGTTGTTGTTGTTGTTGTTGTTGAGGACATCGTAGTACACATGGTTGATGTGAACATATGTCTGTCATCATTGGATTCTATGGTCCATATTCCTATTTATGACTTTAAAGATACACATTGTTAATTCTGTACTAGTTATACGATTTTAAACTGAAGTGAACGCCCCACGAATATGTCAATCCTATGTGAAGTCCTAGGTTTGTTTCCGGTACGGGGGACTGCATTCATTAGGTTTGTGGACTACTGAACAGATATAAAAAATTCATCTGGCATGCAGATGATTAGCGCAAAGCTTCCAATTGTAGAACCTCTAATTTTGTGGACATGATGTTCCTCCTGAATTACCCGTGAATACGTGAGTCTAATCTTAATGACCCGTGACTAAAAATGATAATTCAACCTCCGTGCCCAGAAATGATTCCATATGCGCAACTTACCAGGCCCCAAGACGCAAGGCCTACTCTGAATAACACCTGGTCGTTCTCCGTCTGCGAATCTGTATCTCGCAAAGGGTTATATTTATGTTTTGGGATGAAGAATCTCGCTTTACTCGCTGATCTCTGTGGCACGAAGACTGGCAAAGTGTGGGAGTCAATATCCCATCCTTTTGGAACTTCGTCGGGGAAATCTGCAGTTCAGAAGATAGTTCATTTCCCACTGTAAACACACCTGTTGAAATTGTTTGTAAAGATTAGCAGCATTTCTTACTCAGCATACCATCATGAAGTAATTGAGCCATAGTTATACACATGATCTACACATAAAGTGCTCAACCTATTCGCTTTCCGCAAAAGTGCGTATCTTACTGCAGATTTTCCGGCCAAAGTATCTTTAAGCGTGCGCACTCCGTTTGCATTGAAAGAAGCCTGGTCACAAGAGAACTTCATTTGGGTTTACTGTGGCCGAAGACATCAGCATTTGTATCCATACCTATTGCGAGAAAAGGACACAATGTCACATTTTTTACAGTGTTAACTTTGAACAATTCAAAGCTTTGGTTTAACAGTCTTAAGTCAAACAGTCATTATTATAGTTACCCTTGAACCATTTAAAAATGATGCCATTCAATCTGGCTCCCTATAAATGATGTCATTAAAATCTGGCTCCCTAGCTATGTCCGAAATATGGAATCTAGTTTATTGCACCGAAAAAAACTATATAGCGGTGTATCTTTTAAGTCCTTTTGTATCACGCGCTGAATTGCACGGTTTGCTGTGAAACTCTTCTGAACTGAAAATTGTGCTTGATAATAGGTCTACTAGATTGTACGAATTAATCACGATTCATTTTATTTATTTATTTATTTATTTATTTATTTATTTATTTACTTATTTATTTATTTATTTATTTATTTATTTATTTATGCATTCATTCATTCATTCATTTATTTATTTTTTTATTTATTTAGGTGTTTGCTTGTTGGCTAGCTTGCTTTTTGGCCCGCTTTTCTATTATTAAGAACTTCATTTTTATGCACTCAATTTGAGCAGCAGAGTTGCTTGTGAAAGATTATGCTCAGAGCAACGAAGTAGACCAAGACTGTGACAAGAAATGCAAAGAAAAGTCAATATGTACCAGATACGTCCACAGTGCGAACTGCTCGTGTCACAATATTTGAAAGTGTGCAAGTACAAGGGCAAAGGTTACTCTTTCTAAGGAGCAAAAAAAAATATTCTCAACAAATATTTAATCCCAAAATCAACTATTGTATAGGGTCATTTTACTTATTTACATGGCACGCACACACATACGATAATTTTTTCCTGACCCGCAATGCAGTTTTTTTTTTCTAGGCTTGTTTGAAATCAAAAATGCCCAGGAGAAATTTGTATACAGCAGTAATGCCCAGATGCACTGATCGTATGTGCGGTATTAAGCTACTGAAGGTTAATTGTATTTTTACTCATAAGGTAAGGATCATAAATCAATGTGACTAAATTTGTTTTGATAGAAAACAGCGGAGACTGAAACAAGCAGTGTCATGTTTATAAATTATACCGTACTGATATCGCATATCTGAGAGAGCTATATTACTGATTCCACTGAATCGAGGATGGTCTTTGACATTCTCTTTGGATTCATCTAGAACATTGACATTTCAAGCAAACGACGATCAATGGCCTTTGAAAAATGAAGACTGTTTACCACACGGTTTATCTGTGTTTGTTTCAATATGTGATGGGATGTATGTTGCAAAGTAATATGTGCCTTGGCGGGTTTATCCAATAACCATAGAGGAGATATGTTTGGATGTAAAATAGTGCGTTACCGCGGACGGACCAGCTGAGCACACACATGTCATTTGCTGTCATAGTTTTGTATCACTCCATGTTATATCTTCTCATTGTGTGTCACATTTTTTGGTGCTTTCATGTCGGGGCGGTGCAACAGTGATGGGAGCTGTCATCACAATTGATCGGTGTGTAACCCAGGTGCCACCTTCAACACGAAAGGTGGCGCATCGTATTGACATTGCATATATGTTGTTCCCGTCGCCTCAATCTAAGCAATTCATCTTATTGACATTTTATCAATAGCAAGTATCACATTACATCCCTGTAGGTGAGTAGATGAGACATGGACCACGAGTTTTGAACCTTTGCTTTTGCAATTAGAAACGTCCATCCGTTTTGGTCTGTAAACTGTCCAGACCATATTTATAGTGGTTTATTTGTGCCAACCTAACTATGATCTGTATCTTGTAATTACGAGAGAGTTTAATTTGATTAATGGTGAAGTATCTCGTAATTATTAAATACTATCGTTATAAAGAGTTGCTACCTCATCATTACAAAATAATATCCCGCAATTATGCTTTACCATATTGTTAAGAGGAAGAGACCAAAGTAAATATGGCAGGAGTAAGCCTCCATACGCATTCCGTGTCGGCAATCAGTGCATTACTTACTGTTAAAAAGAATTGTAAGCGGAGATTCGCACATCGGTCGTCTAATTTGCAACAGGCCATCGCCACTGGTGATAAACATAACACCGCTGATGAGAAACACGTCTTTAAACTCAAATCAAGGACTGCTGAGTTTATATAAGCCTAAACGGTTAACATTACCATCGAATCAGAGTGTATCAGGTTAAGTCATTGTAAATATATAAGTGTGCTGGGCGCACCATTGATTTAACCCATTTCCATCGTTGCATCGGTGTAAAGGCTTAGGTTTCTTCTTCTTCTTCTTCTTCTTCTTCTTCTTCTTCTTCTTCTTCTTCTTCTTCTTCTTCTTCTTCTTCTTCTTCTTCTTCTTCTTCTTCTTCTTCTTCTTCGCAGTAGTAGTAGTAGTAGTAGTAGTAGTAGTAGTAGTAGTAGTAGTAGTAGTAGTAGTAGTAGTAGTAGTAGTAGTAGTAGTAGTAGTAGTAGTAGTAGTAGTATGCAATTTTCAATTTCCTGGGGGACCCATATGTTAGTTAAAAGCAGCCACCAATAATGGAGCATATCGAGACCAGAGTGCAGATGCACAACCGACAAGGCACAAAATTTGCAGTGCCGCCTTTTGAACTGAGTCAGCAGCTCTTCTATGTGTGTTTGGGCGCAATGCAGCCAAAGGGCGACCGGGACAGATGTTCACCTGGTCTACTATATTCTATACAATTGCAGCATGTTCCTTCTTACATCAAAGGTAATTTTACAAGGAACGTAAATCCGGCACTTTTATTATAATTCAGGGCAGTTCGTTTTAAGTAGTTTAACTTAAGTGGCTCTTGCCACTGAAAGGGTTAAATGGGTACCATATGTCTTGCAATAATTTTGATATTCCAACTTGGCAAATGACAAGCCTTATCGGATAAATTAGCATCGATAAGCACAAGGATAAACATTGAACCTGTTTTCTATACCGTGTTTCGCCTTTGGAGTACTTGAAATGAGACGGATATAATCCGTAAGCATTTTGAACGCGTTATGAACGTACATCTGATAGCTTTTGCAATGCAATGTGCGTTAGGGACCAATGCTGCTTGCCCGTAACTTACATTATTTAGCATTGCACGATAACCATCAGAAACAATTTGGATCCATTGTGTTTCATAAACACTTCACTCAAATTATTTTTTGATGGCGCTTCGGCTGCCAACGGTGATTATATTAGCCCCTGAATCACGTGACATCTTATTCAAATTAAAGATCGGAGTTGAGAATTGTGTTCTAAGATTTACACTGTGCATACTTGTTTGTAATTTTATGTAGGCATACCAAATGATACGAAATTAGCATCGATCACCTAATAATTCGGAATTTATGTCAGTTCCGTGCGAAAGCATCAAAACATTTAAACGTGAAAATGACGACATACGAATGTCATTTAGCAATCACCCACACATTGACATCAGAACTAGGCATTAAGACCAATGTACATCCATTTCTTTTAGCCCGGCATTTAAACGCACATCTGTGAACATAAAATGCAAGCATGGAATGGAATCTGGGAAGAGTCCCAAACAACGGAGCCGACGTATCTAGAGGCGTGTCCAAATACGTGAATAAATCAATTGATTATCAAGTAAATAAATGAAAAAAAAATTAAACAAATATGAAAGGCCAGTAAAAAATACATTGACACAAACAAACATCACACTAACAAGCATTCGCGTGCCCTACTACTTGCATAAGGGTACAAAGAGGCATATCGCAACCTCGCAAGTATATGTGACACTCTGGTAAGTACAAACGTGGAAAAAGAAGCTTATGGCAAACTAACACGTACATGTGGTACTGTTGCAATTGTATATGTGTACAAGGAGGGCAAACCACGGTTGGCTCTCAGAACGAGTCTTGCAAGAGACCGCGGCCGACCACATTGGGTCAAATAAGTCTTTTTGAATATATGTCTTAAATTGGAGTAAAAAAGGGCTACGATTTTTTTTACCTTTTTCGTTTAGCAAGCTCAGTAACTGATCACTGTAAATGTCCTTTCCACTGCAAAACACCAATGGACTGAATGTGAGTCTGCAGATTAACCCTTGAAATCTATATACAAGTAGTGGTATTCGACCCGATTTCCGTATTTGATGCGACGAGCCAAGACATGCTGTTCTGGACACGTGTTCCATGCATGTACGTCCGTTCAGCAGCACCCGCCAACTGAATTCGATTCCCTATGCAAGTCAAGTAAATGGAATCACGGGGTGCTAAATGAGAGCTTCATCCTTTATGACATGACCTTATGCTTACATAATTCTTAATGACCTATTACGGAGAACAATGTTGAAAATCATAGAGTAATTTCTGACAAATTGAATATAATGTACCTAGCATTTTACGTCGACTTTGATGGCAAATTATGTATAAATATATAAATAACAGAGGCAATTTTCAAAGAAAATTTAAGAAAATATTGTTAAACCATAGTGATACAGTTACTGGTAACATAACGTAAATGAGTACAAGAGGCCCTAATATAGGCTTGTGAGCCTGTCGGCCAATTGTTTTTTGAATGAAATACGTTAAAACCAAGTGCTAACAAGTGCCAGGTGGCAAAAGTAGCTGTGGCAAAATTATACCTTTTTTCTACATGCAGTTGTTACTATTACATTCGTCAGCTTACTTAAAGTGGTTCAACACATTTCGGCATTAATCATAGAAGACGTGACATGTGGGAAGCATACGGCGTATTTTTGGCAAAATGCATCAAACACAACTACAGGATAGATAGTTCCATATTTAGAAAATAATACATATGTGAGGGAGAATGATACATCGCATTAAAAGATTTTCTGTTTACGTAAAATGTTATACGAACACTTTTGATAATTCAAAGTAAAGAAGAGGTATACGCTTTAAACCATGAACTACAGCTTATCGGATTTAATTTTTTCATTTTATTTATTGCTTTTTCCTTTACTTTTAGTCTCTGCAGTCCTGTGCAAACTTGGCTTTTGAGTGAAGGAATGAACGTCGCCAATTGGGAAGTCATGTGTGAATTTAAGGGGATGGGTGTTCTTTACATATGTCAAAATGCGTTATGGTAAATATGCACAGAACACCTATTCTCTTCATGGAGACAAGAAGTACCAACTTCTCGACTTTCATTCCTCATATATGCATACAAGGAACTGGGATAATGGCATTAACGCATACCTGCCTCCAGTGAACCATTCTTTCATGCGGATTTGGTACAGCTGGTATGTGCGCTTCCAGTTTCGGCCAGGTGATTGGTGCCGAGGGTTGCTAATTCAAGATCCAGCCGTTCCTTGGTCAAAAAAACATATGTACAAAATTTAAGATATCCTGCAAAATTTTGTCAAAAAAAGAAGATTTTTTTTTCTTGTTGAGCAGCCACCAGTCCG
The DNA here is from genome assembly GCA_964020975.1 of Hermodice carunculata. Classification (NCBI taxonomy): domain Eukaryota; kingdom Metazoa; phylum Annelida; class Polychaeta; order Eunicida; family Amphinomidae; genus Hermodice; species Hermodice carunculata. Next base: position 49,833,691 of record OZ026616.1, on the reverse strand, counting down.
CAGCAGTTTTTTTTTTTTTTCGACGGAAACCCTGCTTCAGGACCCAGTTCCGTTGCTAGGCAGCCAGATTTATTTATATAGGTTAGACAGTGACAGGTTAGATTATGAAGAATAAGGAGTTTGGAATGCATGAATGGCTACTAAAAAGTGGTTCAAAAAGAAACAGATACAATATATTAAACACTTTTTTGTGAACAGCTTTTGCTTCAAAACCGGAAGATCATTGGAGTAAATTAATTATGCCTTTTAGTCTTGGGATAAAAACATATTATCTCCAAGTAACGGCTATTTATCTCCTAATGAAGATTTACCTTGTAAATTTTACTTTTGATGTCTTACATGCAAATCATTGTAATAGAATACCTTTTACCTCATACCAACGATTTTGTGCTTTTTTAATGATAATTAAGAGATAACAAAATGTGTTTCTGTGTATGAGTAAATGGTCTCTGGCCAGAGTGTCCCAGCACCTTACAAACAGTGTGGGAATGTTTGCTGTTGCAAAAAGTCCTGGAATATAAACCTGGTATTGTCAAAATAAAAGTTTCGATTTCCTGTGTCTGTGTTCAACTGAGCATTACGCCCAATGCATGTTAATTCATGGGGACTCTATATTAGCCCATACATTGCACGTAATAACAGGCTGAATGGTAATTTTCCTTTAACTATTTTGAACTACAATTCACATGACCATTTCAGCTAGACATTTGAATTTGCCGTAGGAGGATCTACATGTTTTATGCCCAACAGGGTTTACACAGCTTGGTTACACATGATAGTGGTAAGTCCTGGGTATATAAAACTTAAGTCACTGTTCACTGGAGCTCCCAAGGCAGGAGAATGTCATTATGTATGCATTAAGGAATTGCGTAGTAGCTGTCTGTGGCAGAGGAAATGTCGAGGTCTTGGCCTTGAAACACACACACACACACACACACACATATATATATATATATATATATATATATATATATATATATATATATATATATATATATATATATATGTATTGCTCCACTCAAATCTAGGTTTCTATCACTGAGAACTATATGGTACAATAGACGAAGAAATTACTATATTTTCCACTTCTCAGAAGAAGGAAAAATATTGGACAAGTAGGAGATGAAGCGAAATAAAAATTCGCTACCACGAGATACAAGTCGTAATAACAAGGTAAAAAGTAACTTCCTCGACATAAGAAGATTCTGATATGAAGAGGTAGAGATTAAGTTAATGAGCTTACAAATTTTTATATCTGTAATTATGATTTTAAAATAAGCTTCAAATGTGTATTTACGCAGGGTTCCTTGTACCAGTATGGGCTCTCTCGTCGGTATGAAACAAAAATTATCATTGAAAATTCACTGTCAGGAAAGAGTAAATATTGAAATCGACTCATAATTGTCGAACCCTACGGGCTGCATGCCAGTATTGAAGACGAACTGCCAGTTGATTAAGTTTGCTCATTTTTAGCAGGTCCCATTCTTCTTCTTCTTCTTCTTCTTCTTCTTCTTCTTCTTCTTCTTCTTCTTCTTCTTCTTCTTCTTCTTCTTCTTCTTCTTCTTCTTCTTCTTCTTCTTCTTCTTCTTCTTCTTCTTCTTCTTCTTCTTCTTCTTCTTCTTCTTCTTCTTCTTCTTCTTCTTCTTCCTTAAAACTATTTTAGCAATAAAAATGACGTGGGATAGTATCTATTTTTGATATATTCAATAACCTTTTTACAACCTTATGAAATCATGCCAGCGTAGCTAATAATTGCAAATTGCGTAAGACATTTATAAAAATATATACAAGTAGTGAAAGTATGTTTACACAAATCAAATTAAAGAAGAGTGTCTCGTCTCAAAAACGAAAATTGTTAGGTACCTAGCCACACTACCAAATAGTTCTTGACCATATATACTGAACCCCAATGAAAAGTATCCACATAAAAAAATTAACACATTAATTTTGTAAGTTACTAAGTACTGTGTGTGCATATATGCATGGTTTGGAGCCTACATCAGAGTCATTCAGGACAACTTTTTAACTTTTGCTGGGTTGTTACATAATGCATGTGACTTTTGTGCACCGAATATGGCTTCTGACCACCACTCCTATTGGATGGCTAAAATGACCTGATGTTTTCAGTGGCTTTAAAAAGGGATGTTCAGCCAAGAAAAAAGCCAGTGGTCTCAGGTGTGTTGAGGCGATCATGCCGCGTCTGAGCCAAGGTCAAAGACACCATGCTTTGGGGCTTGCAGAGGGTGGAGTCCCAATCACTCAAATCGCACAAAGAATGGGGTGTACTCGGCGCACCATCCAACGACTAATTGAACGGCAACAAGAAACTGGATCCGTAGATGATCGGCCTAGGCCTGGCCGAGAAAGAGTGACAACACCTGGCCAAGACCGTCACATCCGTCTGATGCACCTGCGAGACCGTTTCCGTACAGCAGGCCAAACAGCCCGTGAGACTCAAGGGGTGAATCACCGTCCTGTCAGTAGTTCTACTGTGGAGAGGCGACTGAGGAGCAGTGGCCTAACAGCCAGAAGACCTTACAGGGGTAACCTGCTGACCCAACCCAGAAGAGAAAGACGACTGCAGTGGTGTAGAGCACACTCCAGGTGGACTCGCCAGCAGTGGAATACCGTCCTTTTTACTGACGAGTCCCGTTTTTGTGTCAGCAGAGCAGATGGCAGAGAACGTGTGTGGCGCCGGACTGGGGAGAGATATGCAGATGCCTGTGTCCGTCAGGCAGATCGATGGGGTGGACCCTCTGTCATGGTGTGGGCAGGCATCAGCAACCGCTACCGGACACCCCTAGTGGTCATTCAAGGGATCCTCAATGCTAGGCGGTACATTGATGAGGTGCTGGAGCCGCACATGGTCCCATTTATGGAGCAGCATCAAGATCTGGCGATCTTTCAGCAGGACAATGCACGTGCACACTCTGCAAGATTAACAATGAACTTTCTCAATGAGAACAACATCAATGTCATGGAATGGCCAGCGTTCTCACCCGATCTGAGCCCTATTGAACATTTGTGGGATCAGTTAGGCCAAGGTATTCAACGGAGGACACCTAGGCCTACTACCCGAAACCAGCTGATCCAAGCTCTGCAGGAAGAATGGAATAATGTTCCCCAACACAGAATTCAAACCCTGGTCAGCAGTATGCGCCGCAGATGTATAGCATGTGTTGATGCTCGAGGTGGCCACATCCCATATTGAACAGAAAAATTTGTGTGACTTTCAATTAGGGCAGTTAATGACATTTTTTGCCTGTAAGTGACGTTAATGTCGGTAGAGCGTGACATTATTTTTACGCCAGAAAAGTGAATGCTTTGTTAAGTTCTAAGCACGTCTAGGTATGAAATGTTTCAAGTATAAACAATAAAATACTTCAAAATTGGCATGTGGATACTTTTCATTGGGGTTCAGTATAGCAATAAGAATAGTGTATGCGACCTTTATCTGGTATACATGAAATGTCGGAAGTCTGGTTGTTATTGTCACGAAGAGATAATTTCGCAATTTGTACTGACTGATTCTAAATTGCGTTAGAATTTGGTGCATTTTAAGACTCAAAAGGCCAGACAGACAAATTTTAGCTGTGTATGCTATATTGAAAAGACGATAGAATCTGTCTTAATTCCAGTGGATAATAAAGCGCATTATTAATTGTTCAGAGAAGTATCAGATTAGCTTGTTAATAAATATATTTCACCCCACAACACAACAAACCACCCCAAATTTATATGAGGATGGAAAGCTTTTATAAGCCTGAAATGTGATTATATATGCCTGATTCAACAGAAGCACAATTTGAAGGGTACATTTGTTGGATATGCTTATCTGTCTGACAGGAAATGGGTTTATTTTGTCCAACAAATGGGCACATTAAAGAGTTTATGACCAAAGTGATCAGAGTTATGTGTGCTTAATTTTTTCTACAAGAGTAGCCGAATGTTATCGCATAATTTACCTTTTAAATGGTCACCACGCGAGCCAGGCGACGGCTTTCTGTCTTGGTTTGGGCTATAAGTGTCTAAAATGGAAAGTTAAATGCAAACGAGCAAAATCATGCTATCTTACGACTTATTGATGTGTAATAATATTATAATACAAGCCATAATGAAACATCGGAAAGTAATGTCTCCACAAAACGTAACTGTCCATGTACTCAATGGCGCGATTATGACTAAATTTTCGGCTTCTCTTTATGTTAACGCAAACTAGTCGAAAACTCTGACTGAATGGGTGGCAGAGAAGAAGAGACTTGAAGACATCTAGCTATGAGTTAAATCTAAAAGTTGGAAGGGAAACAACCTTATCTCGAACATGGATGCAAAAATTATACACATTAAATCTTTGTCATCAAGAGTTTTTTTTTTTATCCCCTATTCAAAACGCTACCGCCGGACAGCCAGAGTTTGAAGAGTCATGACTTACGTGCACTCATGCTTGGCCTGTTTACGGCACCAGGACCTTGAAAGTCAGCATAATTAACGCACCTTGAATAAAATATATGCCAGTCGTGGAGCTAATAAAAAAAAAATATCCAGTTTGATAGTCACTGACGAATTGAATGATAGGTGCATATACTGGCGCTTCGCACACCCGACAATGACTTCGGTACATTGCTTGTTAATCCGTTTCCCAATTAGCTTACTTCAAGTCAGTCGTTAAGAAACCTTCTAGGGTAACTGAATACCACTGCATATAATCATTACTATGTCTGCAAAGTTCGTCATTAGTAGGGGTGTTTCAAATCCAGTTTTGGAATGCTCTCTCTGGCCCTTCGTTCTTTCCCGGTTTAAATTGAATGTTTAAAAATGCATTTTTGGTCCTTAAAAAATGTCGATCGTGCTGATTTCCAAAATGGCCTTTCTTTTCTCCCTAAGGCAAAGTGTGTTACACCCCTGACGGTATAGTGCCCTAATGACGTTGTTACATTGCGCCTTCAGTCAAATGAGAAGGGCCTCATTTATTTAAAAAAAAAAAAAAAAAAGAAGTGAGATGATTTTGGAGCCGTTTTGGGGTGCAAGAAACAACAAGGTAATAATGCTGCCTAGTTTTGGAAATAACAATATCATATCCTGTTAGGCAGACAAATGGAAATTATTTTGACACTTACTTTCAAGTTGGCAGCCAATGCAAAACACAGCCGGATGCCCAGAGCCACCTATGACCGGATGTACTTACCACACCGATAAAGGCCTCCATTATACGTCTTTTGATCAAGGTGCTTTCACAAAGGTTTCGTCTATCTAAAACATGTTCCGTCACAGGTCCTGACAATAGTAGGATTTTTGCTTAAAAGCACTGCAGAATTTATTTGTAAATCTGAAACCAGCATTCGCTCCTCTCTGTTGTTAAATCATATTTTCACAGCTCTTGGAAGAAATTCAATATTTGCCCTATTATAAAAAAGCCATCACGCAAATCAAAGGCAACTATCGGACCTTCGTCATGTCTGGCAGTATTTCAAAATATTACAAACAGCTAATATTTAATTTCTTACTTGAACCCCCATTAATGTACAGTCTCCTTACCCACTTAAAAATCAGGTTTCAGAGCTGATGGCTAATAAGAGTAATGCACTTTTTTATTGAGGATGAGGAAAATAGCTAGAGGCTAATACAGATCCCCTTCCTCTAGTAAATGCAGCAAGATAGGTATATATTTTATACAATACAGCTGACAGAAAATAAATAAGCAAATTGCACGAAGACAGAGTACAAAAGAAAAATAACCAATGCAAAATTCATTAATACCATGTACCGAGAGAATTTGTTAGACAAGTTTGACATTCCAGGAATACGGTTGCATTAAGTACTTGAAGGGGGTCTTCTTGAACCTTCAATGAACTGCATAGCTGCCTCAACAAGTAAACAGTTACAAGCATATGATGCTGTGTAAGTTCCAAATACTAGTAAATGCACTTTTTCACAATTCCGTAATCGATCAAAGCTACGCTCTAGGTTCTTCTTCAAATATCTGAAAATCTTGCCAAACGAATTTGTCTTGTGATGCTATGAAGTGGACACTGCAGTCGATAATGGATCACACATTCAGAGGGACAACCGCAGGGACAGTTGGGACTTCAATAAGGTGTGAAGTGAATATATGGGTGTTTGGTGCACTGAAATCAAATGGAGCACGAGTGATCAAAATATTTAAAGTAAGTAGAGATAGGTGACAGGTTTGAGGCAGTAAATTTACAGTATCTTTACTTAAAACATAAGGTCCAGTAAATAATTTCCTCTTGTTGGTTCAGTTACAGGTTGCTGTAGATTTAAACCATTTGAGGTATTTATTAATTCTCGTTCAAAAGTAGTGCTACAAGCTCCATCATCCTAGAAATTCCAGAAGATTAAAGTCACCAGTCACAATTACTGCATGCAGGGATTCGTCAATCATTTTTCCTATCAGTTCTTGAAAGCAATCAAGAAAACCGGTACTTTTGGCCAGGTTTTTACTTGGTAGTCACTTAAAAGTTGCTGTAAATGTCTTACATTCATGGAAATTTGTTTCAATGACTTCAGTTTCCAGAACTAGTGAACTAAGATCAGACCTCGATTTGGGGTAAAGTGGCTCCAAGGTATAGATCATTAAACCACCTTCTGATCTCATGCTGTGCACACTTTAGCTAAGGATGCCCGGCTAAAAGCCATTTTGGATGGTGGTTTTTCACCCCCATTTCTCCTTGCAAGCCAAGGCTGAAGGGGTCAGACTTGACCTGGACTTCAAACATTAATTGCTATTACATAATCACTGAGATAGCACTCAGAAAGTGAACTTATGCATCTAGCTTTTTACTATAAAGCAAAGGAAACTGGACACAGGCAGCTGCCCTAGTAATTAAGGTATTAAGAGAAAGTGACAAACAAGCAGGCCGAGACTGTGTGCGCAGTGATCAGCGTCTGGCTTCAAAGAGTGTTGGACTTGGGCAGGGAAAAGAGAATCAGGGTAAAAACGCAATTTCCATTGTAGTTGCGGATTGAACAATTCTACACAATCAGGTTGACATTCCTTGATGTATGAAAGAACTTTGACAAGGTGTGGCAACCTGGCTGTCTCTATTATTAAGACAACAAGGTATTTCCGATAAGCTGCTGGCGCAGATTGACAGTTATGTTTTATATCCTTAACAGCGTGTGATAATCCACAGTCAAACTTCATATTGTTTATTGTTGGAGCAGTCGTGCTCTGGGTTATACCCTACCATTTTGGTTTGTGTTGGCGACTAAGTTGATATGTTCATATGTAATCTCACACTTTTTGCTGACGAAACAAGTCTACTTGAAATCAAACCAGACGCAGTGTAATTCGGGCCCTACCTGCACATTGGTCTCTTCTCAATTTCTAATTCGGGCAAATTATAGCAAGTGAGTTTGAATGCTCCCTTCGCCCCAATGTTTATCCATTGTCTTTTGATCCAAACGAACTCACACTGCAAACCCTTTGTCGTAGAATGTACCAGAACTTAATTCCCACATATCTGTCTCACCTTCTACCTCCCGCATCCTATGGCCGCTATCTATGTTACAATGCCGCCTCAACTATAGAGCCACATGCCTGGAGTTCGCATATGTATGGTATTGTAACAAACAGCGAAGTAACCTCGAGACTGATGTCAGGAACACAATATCACTCTAAATCTTGAATTTAAATTAAACCAACTTCTCCAGCTGTGGACACTATATCATTCTAAAGCTTCAATTTAAATTAAGCCAACTTCTGCAGCTGCAGACCCACTCCCCATTTTCCATTACAGTCCTTGGTTTGCAAGCATAACTCATACACAGTTGCGTTTTGTTTTTAATGCCACATCCTTCAAATCTTGGGTGGTGTTCAAAGTTTTATAGCTGAATCGAGACATTACATTTCTGACGAGAGTTATGTCCGATAATTGGTTGATTCTCCTGTTGAAACCTTTTCCTTTTGTTCTTTCAGAATGATTTAGGATTTACAACATGTAACATGTGTAGCTTTGAAGTCAATGGTGTATTGATGTAAATGTAAACATTGTGACATACTGTGATATTGTCCCGTGTGTTCCCCACATGCTGTGTCCCTCCGTGTCAGGAGACTCCACCTATTAGTCTTCTGAGCTACTATATAGCCAGCCAAATAAATATACATATACGAATAAAAACGGTAGAAAAACAGACTACTGTTTATTTACTGGGTGGGTTCTTGAGCGGCGGTGGTAGCAACAGCCCTCATCCCCTTTTCGAACAAGGGCGCGGCTGCTCTTGCAGATTATGCTCAAAGAATGGTCCATATGATATTTCTATTCACCAACACTTTAAATCAAATGTGTGTGTGTGTGTGTGTGTGTGTGTGTGTGTGTGTGTGTGTGTGTCTGTGTTTTGCCAGCTCCAATTATATCATGTATGTATGTATGTATGTATGTATGTATGTATGTATGTATGTATGTATGTATGTATGTATGTATGTATGTATGTATGCATGTGTATATGTATACATGACATGGACATACTTCATGTTCACTTAAACTTGTACATCAGTTACACTACCTCATTATCCCGTGCATAGCAGGTTCAGAAATATTGTTGCGTGGATTATGGTATTGTTTACTATTAATCAAATTGTATTTCTTTCCAAAATACCGTGTTTATCAAGTGCAGCTTCATGTTCCGCGCAGTTTGGATCATGCCTATAAATACCGGTTTAAATTTGCACCATGATTGGTCCGAAGTACAGCCTCCCTACATCAATTTCTGAATACGAGTGTCAAACTCCAGGTTGACACATAAACATCAGCCAGGCCAAGGCAGATGAATTGCTTGTAACTTCACCTGATATGGGTGAAGCTGGCTCAAGGACTGGGCAGTTGGCACACTTTTATGGAATGCCATCACATTTTTTTTTTTTAATTTCGACTGCGGGCACTGCTTGGAATGATTCAAATGGTCAGAAAATTGTTCAGATTGTCTTACATATCAAATACGGTAAGGCTATTGCTTCTTGCCACTTGTATACATGAATGATGACTATAGTGATAATGGCTATTATGATGGTGATAATGGTGGGGGTGATGACGATATCAATAGCAACAATGGAGGTAATAATAATGACGTGACAAATTTCTATTTACGCATTCTACTGAGATAAATTGGCCTTGTTTTCATTTGTCGATGTGACCTGAAATATATTAAATGAATGTGTTGATAAATTATGCTGAAATATAAAGCTCTTGATAACAGTGTAAATCAGTAATATTACTAAATGCTTAATACGCTTAAGCAGCTGTACATTTTTAAAGTCATTGGGCACCAAATATGTTCACCACATTCAGTGCTCAGACCTCGCGTCCAGTTCACAGAACGTTGCAATCTATGCTATGCTATGCTATGCTATGCTGTGCTATGCTATGCTATGCTATGCTATGCTATACTATACTATACTATACTATACTATACTATACTATACTATACTGTACTATACTATACTATACTATACTATAAAAGGGTGCACCTCCACTAGGGCGTCTTGCCTTTCTGCGGATTATATACATTATTGAATGCTTTCAAACCAATTTGGCCATAAAATGCCAAAACTTTATATCGACAAAAAAAAAAAGCTTTTGTTTGTACATGTAACATACAAACAAGTCATGGTATGACTGAATAAATGTTCCATTTTAATCACTTCTTGGAACCAATTCAAACATTGGATGACCAGAATGCCTTTGCACCCTATTTTCCAGTTTTTGATTTGATCTCATTTAATTTCATTTTGACGAAATGTGTCAACATTCAAGTAATTACACATTATTTGAAAGTACAGATATAACAGTTCTGTCAGCAGATTTAATGTACATTGTGTGTATGCCAGCACACAGATATTTCATATCGCTGCAGTTTTGGTTATCTTGTGTACTCACCTGTACGCTACACAAAGATCGAGCTAACGTTGTCAGATGGATCAACAGAGCGTTATCGCCCCATCGAAGAGCAGCTGCTTCCCTTGTCAGTCGTGCAACAAACACCGTAGACTTACCAGTCCTGACGAGCCCGTTTTGATATCCCCTGTGCTACTGGTATATGCCAGCAAAACCCAACAAAACTCTTACTTAATAATTTTAGTAAAAATGCCTCTGTCATGAGAGTCACTCTGAATTCGGTACCTTGAGATAATGCCAGGCAAACCTCCGTAATTATTATTATACCAAAGGAAATTTACCGTAATTACTTAATTATAGCCATGTATTCATACATGCCAGTATGTTTCAAATACATTATTGGGTTCTTGAATATAGATAACGATGTACAGCAACTGAAATGTCTATGTACGCATCGCTGAATAAATTTTGCACTGGACGACATTTTGAAGGCCATGAGAATAAAATCCATCAAGAATGTTAAGTAAAGTTTACTGAATGAGGTGGCCAAAATATTCTAAGCAATGGTTACAAGAATCACGATTTCGTGAAGTATTTTATTGTACTTTCTACGGGTGTATATCTTTTTGTCCCCATTTGATTGTAGTGATAAAAATGAATGATTTATCGAAAGCTTGTTTTAATGTGCGTGTGGTATAATTTCTACTTTGTGAAAATGATTAGATTATACTTTTTTATTTTCAACATTTTTTTAATAATACATCTGTATGAGTAATAAATTTCCAATGCCTATGCTCTATTAGTTTTATTCTGAGCATTATCTTTTTATATATTTATAGTCCCAGACTAGTACCATATAGTCCACATGGGAAATTATAAAGGATTGATATATCCTTAATTTGGCTCCCACAGAAAGTGCGCAGTTGAGCTTGCCCAGAATGACAAGCATTGTAGGAAATCTCATAGCCAGTTTGGCGACGTTCGAATTTCCGTTTAGATGTTGTCCATGAAACATTTTTGAACAGTAAATAAGTCAACATATTGCACCGCAACATCATTAATGTCAACACCGAGGATTCTCAACTTCTTTGCGGCTGATGAGAAATCATCGACTTTGATATGTCACCGTTTAATGACATAATATACGAAATAAGGTTGTAAGAAATTCCAAGTCTTCTCACAAGAACATATTTTTATATAACCTGTATTCTGTTTCGAAGACATATTTATGGATGTTTCCCTTCATCTGTAGTATACCTCAAACAAGAAGTTATACAAATATTAATGAACAATACTAGGTGAAAATATTTAACCATTTTTCGTTTTACTCCTCATGTATAGATGCTTCGTTAAATTACATTCGATCCTAGAAAATTACCATGTCTATTTAAATCATCTCACTTTCTGCCCCCACGGACCATGTCTGGTCGAGAAAAATACGTGGTTTTCTTGATCTCACACATGCGTTGCTCGTCAGGCTCCGCGGAGGCGGTGCTGGTTTTCCCTCACAGAGGGTGCTAGTCTTGCACTTTGGTGGTGGTGATTTTCTCCCTTGCATAATTAATAATCTTTTGTCTTACCTTTGGATATGTTGTTTTTGTTGCCATTTACAGGAAAATTCAGTGCTTGCGTGTCATTAAGTTGGAAAATTGGAATTTTTTTCCTGACTTGCATAGCAAAATAGTGTCCTTAAAGACAAAAATTTGTGCCTTGCACAGAAATACAGCATGGTAGTTTTGTACCACATTCTTGATATGAAGGCTACTTGTTCTGATCATATGCCGTACCACTCCTGGGCACAGCAAGACATTTGATATATAAATATATATATATATATATATATATATATATATATATTTATATATATATATATGTATGTATGTATGTATGTCTGTATGTCTGTGTCTGTGTCTGTGTCTGTGTGTATTTATTTATTCTTTTTTCAAAGTTGTTAAGAGATGTGAGACGCCGGCCCATTGATTCCTTTGGTGCAGCTGGTTTGTCATCCTACATTGTCACGTGGCTGCCTTATTGAAATTGGGTTTTGCTAGGTCGCAGTTTGGCCACAAAACAAGGACGGATACCCAACAATGGTGACGTGACATGTTAGCTGGAATGGTGCTGGTTGAATACCAAATCCTGTGCGTTACTGTGTTGATGCCCTTTGCCTTTTAGAAGGCGCAGGTGCTTAGGTGTGGGAGAGCTCTCAGCCTTTGTAAATTATCAAAGGTACAGCAGACAGAGAAAAGGCGAAAGAGGATTACTTTTTGAGACCGTCTTTTTGGGTGATGATATGGGCTTGCTCTGTCCCCAGGCAGGTGCAGATGAGGTTTTTCTTCCATGCCTATTAATATTGTGAATTTTGTGATCGCGAGTCAATGAAAAGTCCAAACCGCGTTAGCTTTGTTCCTGTTTGACGCGACTTGAGCTTGAGTTGACGTCCTGATGTAGCGAAAGGTTCTATTATTTGATCTATTAGAATCCGGGTGAGTTACCGGGTTTTTGTACCGGGTAACAAAACGTGGGTCTGTTATTTGGCAGGACGCATTTTAAAGGATCTCCCGATTTTCTCTGTAATATAAAGGTATTAATATGAAAATAGACAGACTGTTAATTCTTATCTTAGATTGTGAATGTAAATGTTGTGGGTATCATACATGGCATAATTCCTACTGCATGGACTGAAACATAAGCAGATGATCAGTAACAATGCGATTGTGTCCACAGCGAGGAAATGAAAGACACATTCGGCATTTCCGAAATTAAGCAAAATCAGTGCATTTGGCAGCATATTAGTGACATGAAATGGCGTATATATCTGGTGTCAATTCCTGCAAAGACATTCTAATATCATGACATTGATACTGCACCATGGGCACAGGTAAACTAGAGTATTTTCTCACCAATAATTTTAAATGTAGCACACTGAATGTCATCAAAAGGCATTCAAAGCAAATACTTCACTGTTATTTTGACATTTGGCCCTTCAATGCCTCTGGAGACGGATAGCTTTCTCATTAACTAGATTATCGATTGCGTTTCCAAACTTTTTAGTGCTCCTGGATATATGCGGAACCATTGTGCGTTTAGCTCGAGGTCTATAATCATTTGTTTGTTTGTTTGTTTGTTTGTTTGCTTCTTTTTTTCTTTTTTTTGGGGGGGGGGGGGATTTGTTGGTGTGTTTTTTTAACTTAAAAGTATGCTGGTCCCTCAATATTTTTTTCTTTTCTTTTATTTTTTTGCCAAGAATTTGAATGTTAAATCATTATAATAAAGACTTATTACTGCTCTTATGCCACCCAGAAGGGGGAGGAGAGGGAAAAAAATGGGAGCGCGCCGCCATCTGATTTCCCGAAAGATGCCAAAGGAAATTACAAGCTGCAAAAGCATTGATACGACAGCATCAACAATTGTTTATGCCATTGTTTGGCGTCATCAACTTTGTTTTAGACCCTCTCTTTGCCCAAATGAAAATTGCCAAAAGTCAGAAACCGACGCTCATGGTATCGTCGACACATGAATGAGCTTCAATGTCAAAATATTCATGTTGTAGCAACAACCCACGATGTGTTACTTTCTTCCCTTTGAAAATGCAGCCGTGAACCTGTGTTAGGTGTCCATGGTATTGTGAATTCGATGAAATAGTGGTGTTACTGACGTTCTTGTTGGCATTCAACAGAAGATAATTAGTCCTTGGACATCGACCTAGATTCACATGTGTCGACTACGAAGGGACAATCCATTTTCTCTCAATGGCGTGACTTTTGTTATGTGTCTTGCTGACACAGTCAGATCAAATATCAGGTTTCAAATGATTTATCTTGTTTATTTACTGACCAAACAATTACCACTAGAAACTAGAAGTGGCAGAGGACATTGAAGGTGTTCAAGGGAATCTGGATGACAGACCAACAAGCTAACTTCCGGTCTCGGGATGAGTGAAAAGGAACTGAAGCATTTTAACTCAAAACAAAAGCCGCACCTGTAGTCTGTTTGGCAATATTATAAGAAAACGGGTCCAGAAAAGTCAATTTGAAGTTTTACTTGAGTGCATATACAGATTCGTGAGATAACATTATTAGACCAAGATAGGAATATTAACAGAAGGAAATTATTAAAAATACAATATTTTTGGATCAAAACACTTAATTCAGCTCTTCCCTTTGGACTCAATGACAGAATTGTTGGATACGGTAATGTCAGGCATTTGGACCTCGAGACTCCTGATAGCAGCCGCACTCCTTTTCATAATGATCACAATATATTGTGACTGTCCTCGCATATGACAGAATGATGCTAAGCTAAAAATAAGACACACAATATGTGGTAATATATTCCATTGGAATCATGTTACGATCAAATTTCAAATTGAAAAGGGACTGAATGTTTAGTGAATCAATAATTTTATGTTTGAAAGAAATGCTGACAAACATTTAATCCGTTTTTTCATTACAATCTGGTTTCCAAATACTTATTGTGTAAGCATATACAATTTCACAAAAAAGATTTGGACATGTGTTTTCAGCATAAGCAAGACCCAAATATTCATAGATTGGCGTTATATCACAAAATGATAGTGCTTTAAGAGCTATATCTAGGTGACCAATGACATTAGATAAAGCCTGTAGTAAAGTTTGAACAAGGTGTTTTGTATCTATGTTCCTACATTTCCTTTTTTTCCGGGATTTTCTTTGTCCGTGTCTTCTTTCAATTCCAGCCTGACTATTGTGAAAAGGTGTGCGGCTGCTACCATGAGTCTCGAGGTCCAAATTCCTGACATTACCATATATGTCTTGCGATAGCTTCCTTCCTGAGTCACTGTCCGTTGATTTCTCCGCATCCTGCAGATTTTGGTCAGTGCTTCAGACAACCGAACAAGAGCGAAGTTGCAATACAAGGGTTCAGGGCTAGCCCCCATAAATATTCTTTAATTCAATTTTGCAGACGTTCCATGATGCAATCAGTAGGAAGGTGTATAGCCTGTCCCCAACTGACCTTGCATTTGACCTTTGGCCTTGGTGTTTACTGGTGAAATATATAAATGAATGTCACAAAAAGTAACCTCTAATTGACTCTTCTTTCATTCAATGTGACAATTTTAAAGCAAATAATAACTGTCTGCACAACCACTTGAGTCGTTCAGATGTTTATTTAATATCTTTTTTACAGCTATAGTTGCCCTGGTTGATTTGATATATTCGATTTTAGCGTCCTGTTCAGCCAGAAATATTTCTCATGCTTTTATCTTGGTGTTTCTTACTTGTTTCATATTTTCAAATAAAGAACGTTCTATTGGAGTATGGTTTGTGTACACACCATAAACATGGCCTGGTATTCAAAACGCTTTACACTATTGAATAGGCCTCCTTTTCTCAAGGGGCCCATTTTAGTTGACCTTCTTGAGAGTTGAGAAATATGCTGAATGACTCATTTGATCTTATTTTTCCTGTTTTGAACAAATATACCTCTACGGCATCTATTCAAGCATCTCTATAGATCTTTGACAGGCCTATTGACCCGTAGACATGCTCTAACCTCCTTTCTTCAAACCTTTGAAAATTTCATACACGTTTCTCCTTCCACCCAAATATGAGTGTTCTAGTTCGCCTATACAAAAGACTACACACAGTTTTCACCGTTTGGAATTATCTGAATTATAATTGTCCACATTATAAAATTATTGGCACCTTTCACATCACTGGCCAGTTTCTTTTTTTTTCAATGGCTTCCACCTTCTTAAAATCCCTCCTATTCAGTAGATATAATATATATATATATATATATATACATATATATAAATATATGTACACACACACACACACACACATATATATATATATATATATATATATGTATATCTGTGTGTGTGTGCCTGTCTTTCTGTCTGTGCGAGTGTTGCGAGAACTTAATATATCTAAATAAAATAATGAATTATAAAGTTTTCATACTGTGTGCTAAACGTTGCACGCTTTGGTCCCAGTTTTTTTTTTTTCATTTTGCAAAGTATATATATATATATATATATATATATATATATACAAAATGCTTACAAAATGCCTAAATTTTATCTTGAAAAAAAACAAACAAACAAAAAACAAAACAAAACAAAACAAACAAAAAAAAAAAAAAAAAAAAAAAAAAACAGATGATCCAAAGAATCGATCTTAGAACAATTTTAAACTATAGTGCACATACTTTGGAAATAATATAATATAATATAATATAATATGATATGATATGATATGATATAATATAATATATAATATAAAAATCAGAAAGTGGAAAAGGTTGACAAAACATGCATAGGTGTACAAATCAAGACGGCAGTGCATTGTGTAGTGGAAACCTGAGTGCATCCTATTGCCCAGTACCGCGAGGTTGATCATGATTTGAGGGCATGTATAACAGAAAACATGTATTGCACAATATAAATGCAATAACGAACATTAGTGAAAGATTTAAATTTGTATTGCATTAGTACCTATCCAAAATATGATGCAGGCCCCTAGCCTGTGAAAAGATAGAGGTACCAGTCTGGGTGAGATCATCTTACTGCAATCATTTATAAATGCTTTGAAGAGTGCCATGATTCTAATTGCCCCAAATAACTATATATTGGGTCACCATGCCCTTGAAATAATGTAAAAGTCATCCAAAACAAGGCATACGTTAAAACCTGAATGGAATGATTCTTCTGTACAAAATGAGAGGGCTAACATTAATACAACTTAAAGTATTAAATAATGTGCTGCCAAATACACATTCAGGACCCTATGACATTTATAAAAAGGCAAGGTCAACAAGGCACGAATCACATGCTGTGTGCTTAAAATGTCATATATCTACCTGAAAACATTTTATGGACTTCAGGCTTGCAGACCAGACGTCTCTTTTGAAACTTAAAAACTTCATATACTATTCCACCATAACGACACTGGTATAAACCGGTAAATAGTAATGCAATTGTCAGCACCATAAAGTTGACTAGAGGTGCCATGAGGTAAAGTGTACTAAGGTATTAGCTGAAAGCCACCTCTTCCACTGTACTGAATGAAGATTAAAAAGAAAGAAATCCTACAAAGAGTCAGTATGATCATGGTTTTCCCACTAAAGACGGACTAGAGAAAATTCTCCAGGTGGGTTAAGTATACTTTACCCCCGGGTACTTTCCCGCTTACCACTCTAAACACTTTGAGGACTATACCTTCTCATTTCAGACTCCATCTTGACACAATTTGACTAATGTTCTTGAGTTATTGTTGTATTTATTAGGTATTTGGTCACATCTCTGGAAACATTTTAATAAAGTTTTGTGCAGTTGCTGTTTTTTATAACCTTTGTGTCGTAGTTTGTGCAACAAAGTTCTAACCCGATACATAAAATCGCTTAAAAAGGGTGGTGTTTCTAGCAATAAGTATGACTTGTCCGATAAAAACTCCATATGCTTGTTTCTCTGGAATGTTTCCTGTCAGATAAGCGTAGGTGATAATATCAAATTTGAACTTGCCTCTCCTGTCAAATATTTTTGTTACATACTGGTTGTTCCTTATTTCTATATCCAGATCAAGGGAATTAGCTTTTGTATCACTTTCATTTTCCAAATTTAATATTAGTTCTTTGGGATATATGTTCTTCCAATACTCCTTTATTTCATTTCCATTGTTTAAAGCACCCAGGTCATTTAAATTCTTCTTGTGTACGAATATGATCTTGCAGCTGTAAAGTTTGTTTTTACCAATTCCTCCATCCATTTTGATTCATAAAAATGTAAATAAAGGTTGGCAATATATGGGGCTGGATCTGATCCCATTGGTATGCCTACCATTTGTTGATAGACTCTGGTTCCAAAGCAAAAGTATGCATTGTTGATAATGTACTATATCATTTGAGCACACTCTTGCTTCGTGTAAGATATTCCTTTGTTCTCACCTTTATCAAATTTAGCCTCAGCACCAGATATTATAATAAACTGACATGTGCCACCTTTGAACGCTTTATGCAACATTGAGTCGTTTAGCAACTTGTTTCGAAACACATTTTTTGCTGCAATGATGTGTCTGAATTTTACAGGGTTATTATGAATTTTGACAATTGCATATATGATTGATAATTCCTTGTCCTCATTTGAGACATGCATTTCAACTCCTTGTTTTTATCCACTTGGTCCTTGATAACAGTATCAGAGGTTCCTGCCTGTTGATAACTATCATTATTTAACTCACTCAGTATTGTATTAATATAGTATGGTTTGCAAGTTAGTGCAATGTTATTGCTAGCTTTGTCAACAGGTGTGATGAGAAACTTGTCATGTAAGTCTTGTAATTACCGACTACAATGTGAATTTTGCGGCACGTGTTTGATCTGTCTCCACTTTTGAAGAGGTCCTTTTCTCAGGTATTTAATTCTTGTATCCACTTTCTCCATTACTGTAACTTTCCAATCATCATATGCCTTGTTAGAGATTCCTTTCTTATTACTATGTTTCTTGATGACACTGTTGAGTCCTCTTTTAATCTCCTTGTTTGCCTTTGTGAAGTTGATGTTATGTCTTTCTCTATAGTTTGGTCCTCTGTGAAACAGATGTCTCAATTTATTGTTTTTAATGATACTTATATCACCCGTGATTACATGTTTGTGGTCTTTATCCATCTACTTCTTGAAAGTAGTGTCACACTCCCAAGTTTGACAATTCATATTCCAGCTGTCTAACGGACTAACATGACGGATGGACAGACCGACAGCCAATATTCCTACTTGTCCTGTTCACTGGGTGCATGGACGTCAAAGTTATAACACACTGGCATTCACTTCTGCGACCCAGATTCGATTAACAGCCAGGGAAGCTCTGATTCTGCATCTTGGTTTTCTCCGAATCCTTCGGTTTCCTCCACCAAACAATAAGGTAGGAAACTTTACGCCAAATTGTGTGCAATGGAAAGTCATTTATAGGCTTGGCCTGTTTCGCAATCCATGTAAAAGATACGGCTTTATAATTTTGTTTTACGTTTCCTATGTCCCCCTATACCACCTTCGGTGGCAGGCCGGGGGGGGGGGGCAATTTCTACCACCCTATTATATATTTTATTTATACTTCCTCATGCTTTAAGCAAACTGTTATCAGTTGTGATAATATTATGTCAAAGGCCATATTCAAAACATATCTCACCATATACTGAGCAGAAATATTTACACACCATAGGGAGATCTGGGTTAGTTCTAAATTCGCCTAAAGGAGGTACCGCCCATCCTGTTCATAGTTGACTGCCCACATCTTGTGGCCACTTCTATGACCCTCACTTTTTCTCCAAAGATTAACATGGGGTATGAGCACAAATAAATTTAACCTCTCTATATGTTGTCAAATAAGTATTAAACTTTCATTTTATCACACTTGGGTGTACTTCAAAGATAACAATATGTACCTTAGGTAGAATAGAATATAATAATTCCAAAAACCGTTCTCATATGCAGGGTGAAACTTTCAGGTTCACTGTAATGTCACGGGCTATGCTGACCCACCTGATCTGAAATGGCATGGGTTGCTGGGTGTCACAAAACATGCATCATGGGAACAAAAGGCTGTGTGTCAAGAAATTAAACCAACCCAGATCGCCCTTGTTATTTATGAAGTCACTACTATGTGTGCTAACTTTCAATGGTTGCTTCAGTGTGTGATCTAAAGAAAATATCGGGAACCATGGATTGAACTCTGATAGCTCATTTTTTTGTCGAGGAACAGTAAGTGCACGGCATATTATTCAGCTAAAACTAATTGCCTAGGGTCAGGCACTGATTTTATATGTATGAGCTCTCTGTGTTACAAAGATTACGAAATGAATATTCTTTCTTTGGGTTATAAGAAACATCATTTTTTTCTCCTATAAAGTTGTCCCAACTCTCATAAGGGGCTGTTTCCGGAATTCAAGAAAGTCTTTGTAAGTTCAGTATCTTATGACCAAAACATTTTGGTGCATCTAGGTGCTTTGTTGGTCTAAAAGCTGTAGATTTGCTAATAAATTGACTTTTAGTTTCTCAAATTAATTATATTTTCCAAACTGACAAATTTGAAGATTTGAGATATCGAGATTCGGATTTTCTGATTGATTAAACCACCTTAGTTTGCCCAAAATATTGTTCTGCAAGAGTAGTCTTCTGTGACATCCCAAATCCGATGGCCCCTGGAACGTAATTCCATATCGTTTTTCTAGGATTATTTAACAATGTGGTCATGTGGGAGGGACACAGCTCGTGAACAGAACTTATTTTTAAAAAATCTGTATAATCTATATATATATATATATATATATATATATATATATATATATATATATATATATATACATATAAGTTCAAATTGACAGCTTTTCCACTGGATTGATAATAAATTTACGCATATGTCGTGCTCATATAAACATACACAATATGAACAATTGCATAAATGTTACAGGTCCCACCGACGACACCGACAAAAAATTACAGCTGATTGACCATGCGCAAGCTGGATATGCTAATCTCGCTCGACATGAAAGATTAGTCAAAGAGCCTGACCATGAAGGAGTTAAGGCCTTATTAATTGTACCTTCGCTTCCAGAAGTAAAATTATCCGGTTGTCCATTAATGTTACATTTGTCATGATCTGCTATTTATATTAAGGAGCCATGAAAAAAAAATTAAAAATTCAGTTTTATGGAGTTTAAATCTTAACATACCTTTCACGTAATTGAAGTTAATGTTCACTGTACATTCACAAAAGAAAATAAAAAACATTTTGTTGGATGTAAACACAACAGAAATGCACGAACGTGCCTTTTTAACAAAATGCGAGCACAATAGGAATGCATAAGCATGCCTCTCAACACGAAGACCTCGGATTCATTGAAAGTGTTTAAACCATTACATATCATGTCAGCGGAATAAGTACCTGCTCCAGGTGGACGACAAGTCAGTTAGTCGTGACAGATATTAATGTAAACTGGCATATGGTGAATTCTTTTATAAATATTTATTTATCTTCAACACTGCACTTCGGGTGTCAAACTTGTGGCATGCTGCCAATACATATCTAACGCCTTAGATTTGCACTTGTGTGCAGACCGACATAATTTTTATTATTATATATTTTTTAATATTGACACACCCACTACGTACATTCCTCTCCATGCGCCGCATTACTTGACCAGTGGAGCCCACTCTACATTACCAACGTCCAAATATAAAAGCATGTGACCACAATGGCTACGGCTTAGGTGTTGCATTGCCAGTCCGCTGAAGGGCGTGGCATTTAGCCTGTCGCCCACGGCGATTTTCGCAAAATCAATGCTAATCAACCTTTCATCATCGGTACATGTATAACTTGTATTATTATGTTTTCTACAATAAGCTATATCTGTAGCTTTAAATTTGATGCTTTGATTCGTCAGTTAGTTGAGCTTCACTCACTTTTTATGTGTAATGTGAAATCAGCAGTCATTAGTTAAATCCACATTATGTATGTATGTATGTATGTATGTATGTATGTATGTATGTATGTATGTATCGGAAAAGCAAGGTGTCAGATAATCACGAATCCAAAAGTTAATGTAAACTTTCACTTGTATGTAACCATTCCACACCTAAGACCACGAATTAATGTGGTCTCAGATAACCATGGACTGGTTTAGCTGGTATGTAAATAACCTGTCAGATGTGCTGTATACTTGTAATCGTAACGATTTATTGATGGGCGATGATACCAATGGGAAAATTATTTCTACTTTGTGGTGGAGGGGGAAGGTTTTGCCGAGAGTTAGAAGTTAGACCCGACACAAAACGATGGGGATCGAGAGCTATAGAAATTGGAAACATTGGTGCTCTGCCCCTAACGGTGAAGCTGTGCATCTTAACGATTATCTCACCAACTTTTCCGAATGGCTGCCGTATTATAGCTTTGTCGGAAAGCAACCTCTCTTGATATTGACATAAAAAAGTGGCGGTTAACCAATCTCACATAAATTTTTGCGGCATCTAATTACTTTTCAAGATCGGCTTCAGTGTTCAATAAGCTGGAATTACTAACGATACATGTAAACGCAAACATATTTTATATTGTTGAAATTTGTATGGTTCAAAATGCGAGATTTGACGAGTTTAAACGATACCTGGTAGCATCGTTTTATTAAATTGTCGTTTGGATAGATTCTGATGATTGTTAACCCACACCTGATTTATACCTTATGTAGTCACGTAGAAATTGCATCACCCTTAGATAAAGCAGACTGGAATACGGTTGTTTGCAATAGTCCTTTGATGAGGGTCCAAGATAGGTAAAATACCCGACCACGGGTAGAATTTTTTTTGCGAAACAGTAATTAAAAATATAAGGTTGAGCAGTTGTTATACTCTGATACCAGTGTGAATATATGAAGGAATTGACGAATTGACAGATACAGTGTGCTCTTGCAGATTACTTTTTTTTCGGTCAGGGGAATTAGAATAATGATTTTTTCATGATATGCCAAAAGGTGTTGGAAATTATGAAAAAAAATTTTTTGGGGGGATGTACTTCAGTTTAGTCAGTATGCTTGGTAAGGAATAAAGCTATTGGTGGAATAACAATGCCAGGCAATCCACCAGTCGTTTCCATATTTGGGTAGCTAAGGAAAAAATCCTACATTATCGCCCGATCAGACCCCAGGAGTTATGAACATTTTGCACAAGGCAGGATGAGGACCGGGTGATATCACTTGTACTGCTGAGAATGACACAATACGCTTATAACCCTAGTTATCCGTACTGTCCCGTCTCATGCTTTTTTTAGTGGTTTTGCAAGGTGGGTAGTTGTTGACTTGTCTGGCTGAATGAATATGAATGTCCTTGTTTTTGCCGCTATTCTGTTTTATTTATTAAAATGTGTATGTTCTGTATGGGTGCCCAGCGTGGATGATTTATTTAACACAGCACATTTTTCTATGCGCTTCCTATTTTCAGCCAGATGATTGGTGCCGAAGGTTGCTTGTTCGAGGCCCAGCCATTCCGTTGTCACGAAACCATATTTTCGGTGCTCCTTTGACGCTGGTGGGCTTACATATGTACCGTTTCCGACTTGGGACAATTCCGGATGCAGTACCTGTACTGGATTAAATACAATGAACTGGGCAGTGTCGATTCTGAAATTCACACATACTGACCTCCATTCAGTAGATCCCACACCATTTCTCCAGGGTTCAGCTCGCAGTGACGTGGAGGAAGTCTCAAAATACAGTGACCATAAAGTGCTGCGATTACATAAGTCTTGCAGACAGGCTCATGCTTATGGGACTTGAAAAGCTGGTACACTTATGGCTTGGTAAACGCTGCGGGCAATTGGATGTTTCGGTCTTGCAACCACTGCACCATGTCTCCTTTTCCGGTGTTTGATGTCTTTACCCCGAGTTAAGTGGAACATTAAAGAATCCACTGACTGGACATTGTTTCGAGACAAACTTAGCGTTGGTCTCGCGCATGGGAATTGTAACGCTATTTATACAGTCAGTGAGGCTTGGTGTAGCCTGCCTGTTATGTTAATGCCAGCGGGAGACAGCGTTGTTGGTAAAAAGAAATTGCCGGGTAAAACTAATTACTCTGGGGACGAAGAGATTTGAAATTTAATTCCAAGCCGAAAGCAAGCTAATCGCTTCTATCGTTATTGGTCTAAGCGCAGCAATGACTGCGCATGCTCTCCGGAATTTCTGCAAGAGCTTTGGGACGATCATATGTCAAAAAAAACCATAAGTTTCAAGAAATGATTAGAGTCAAAAGTGTGAGAAATAAGATTCAGGTGGTCATTCAAAATTCAAGAAAAGGAACAAAAAAAAAAAAAAAAAAAAAAAAAAAAAAAAGCGTATTGGCGAATGCTACGACGCCTAAATAAGAACAATGACTTTCCACTAAGAATTATAGATCCCAAAGATTGTACACGTACCATAGTTGACCCGAAAGAAATTAGTCAAACTCTTGCATATTACTGGAAAAATATTGGTTCAAATGGCAAAATTCAAAGTTCTTGCATAAACGACATTATGAAAGGTCAGGTGGATGAGTTATGAGATACAATGGCGATACTACAGGCTTGAACAGCATTGAAATCCATTTTGATAATGTTAAGGAAGCAGTTTCGAAATTGAAGAATGGCGAAGCCTGTGGGGTAGACCATATACCCAATGAATTTTTGAAGAAAGGTGGTACAGCTTTGATTACTTCCCTGGTTGATATGTTTCACATGTTTAAGACACTAGAAGTTTATCCAGATCAATGGTTTCAAGGGTACATAAAACCGATCCACAAAGAAGGATCTAAAGAAATTTTGTGACATTATCGTGGAATTACTGACACATCTAATATTTATAAAGTATTCACTTCGATAGTCGAAAATCAATTTATGAGGTATTTAGAACAGGAGAACATATTAGGGGTGATGCATGGAGCTTATAGGAAGCATCGAAGACTGGAGGATCAAGTATTTATTTTAAAAGGAATTTGCAATTTACGGAAAAGACCAAAATTGAAAACTTGGATCTCATTTTTGGACATATCTAGAGCCTTCGATACCGTAAATAGGAAAGACTCTTTCTACTTCTATGGGAAAAGGGAATTCAGGGAAAAGCATGGCGTCTCATTAAGGGTCTTTATGATAAGGTTGAAAACAAAATTATATTCGGTGCTTTTGAGAGTTCGTGGTTTGAGACGCTAAATGGAGTTAAACAAGGATGCATCCTCTCCCCCACATTGTTCTCCCTTGTAATGCTCGATTTGATTGATCTGTTAAGGGAAGGAAATGTTGGTATACCTTTTTGAAATGACCGTATTCCTTGTCTCTTATATGCCGACGACATAGCATTATTGGCTGAAAATGAAGACCAACTGAACTGTATGCTAAATATTGCCCAAGTTTTTGTTTCAAAATGGAATATGACTTTCAACTGCTCTAAATCTAAAGTCATGGTTGTAGGTAAAAGAGTAGATTTAAAACAAAAAATGGATGTAGGGTGATAACTTTATTTCCGAATGTAAAACATATAAGTACTTAGGCATCATTGTTTCAAGCTCCCTGAAAGACTCACCACATGTAAAAGAACTGCTCGTTCCCAAGGGGACACGTTTGAGAGGATATTTAAGTAGCATACTTTCATCCCATCAAAATGTAAACCGTGTAAGGTTTGGTAATACTATATGGAAGAGCATTATCTTGCCGTCTATTTCACATGGTGCTGCAGTTTGGGTATGTAACACGAAAGAATCTGAGGCGTTTGTAAAATCATTACAATATTCAATGGCAAAAGCCATTTTGCAGGTTAACTCTTCACCTTCAATGGCCACGACCATAGGTGAGCTAGGGTGGTTGCCTTTCAATGTTTATTTGGAACACATCAGAGTTAAGTACTTCCACAGGATGAAATTTGATTTGCCGGACACAAGGCTGTGTAAACAAATCTTTGATTCTTTGTTTGAGCCTAGTGGAAACGCTCCTGATGCATGGCCGTATGTGGAGGAAATGAGAAAAACGTTTAATAATGTATGTATGGACCATGTTTTCCGATCGACAAATCCAAATTGGTTACGTCGTTTTGTAAAATTATCCATCGAAGAGTATAAATTACATTTTTGTTCAGGAAATTGATGCGAAAAGGTCGCTTAATTGGTACCAAATGTTTTAACGGTCTACTTTCGATGAAAAATATTTATTTAGTGTACACAATTTTGCTGGTGTAAGATTGAAATTTCTGGCCAGAACAGGATGTTTGGGTTTAGGTGAAGATTTGAAAAGATGGAATATTTCTGATGGTAAATGTGTTTTGTGACACAGGGCTGAGGAAGATTTACCCCACTTTTTATATTTATGTCCAGCACTCAATCAAATACGATCAGAAATGTATGTATGTTTAGAAAGAGAGTGCAGAAAGCAATATTTTGACCCCGTTTGGCAACGTTTTTCGGCCTCTTCCTTGAATGATAAAATCTGTTGGCTCCTTGGTGAGCATCTCTACGAATTTGGCCCTCAGATTGGCGACGCTTTTGATCGTATATCTAAAGATTATTTAGTTAAAGCTTGGCACTTTAAGAGGCAGCCAATCAGTGACCCCCAGTCTGACCAAACTGTATAGTTCATGGGAGGAATCATATGTGAAGTTATCTATATTTGTACGTTGTAAACAGTTGCTGTAAATAGACATATATGTAGACATGTTTTTTTATGTATATTGAATGCGGGCGCAAGCAGTGACGCTCCACGTGACACTTGTTTGTGAATGGGTGTCTTTTTAACTTCTCAATATGCGTTTTATGCAAACTGTGAAAATTCTGTGTTTCAGACGCACCACGGGTTCTGCCCTGCTCGTTGCTGCCCCCGGTGTAAAGGGATAGATCCTTAAATAATAAATATACTTAAATAAATATATGGGGATCTGGTCTCTTCGTCCAAAACGTTGGGGTAACTGCATTATCCGGCACTATGACTGAAGGCTCTATCAGAGTTGCAAAACGATAAAAACACTGTTTGTTCTTTTACGTGCACTTTGCTTTCTTTCCAATGCTACATACATGCTGTTACAAGACACTTTTAAATTGAACAAAAGCTTTGTATTTCATGGCCATATACATGTATGTATGTGGATATATTTCACAATACGTTTACTTATAATATTGTATGTAAATATAAGTTTAGCTTGTCAGTTTGCTTTATATGTAACTTGTAGACAACAGTGACCTGCTTCAAAGGAATGTTATATTCGAACTAGGAGGAAAGATATGCTGGAGAGATCATAGATGCATAGAAACATACATACATACATACATACATACACACATAGATACATACATACATACATACATACATACATACATACATGCATGCATGCATGCATACATTCATACATACATACATACATACATACATGCATGCATACATGCATTCATACATACATACATACATACATACATACATACATACATACGTTTTAATAGCAGTGATCATCATCGTGCTGGTTGCTGGTATTGCAGTTTGCAATGGCAAGTCGCATGATAAACTCAGGATGTACAACAGAAGAAAACAAACAAACAAACAAACAAACAAAACCGTGATGCCAGTAATGAGTGTAGTTGCATTTGCAACCACACATGATTCCATGACTCCATTTTCTTCAGGAATGATAAAACGTTATGAAATAAATAAACAAATAAATAAATCAATCAATCAATCAATCAATCAATCAATCAATCAATCAATCAATCAATCAATCAATCAATCAATCAATCTATCAATCAATAATTAGATAAATAAATGAATGAATGAATGAATGAATGAATCGATCAGAAAGAAAGAAAGAAAGAAAGAAGGAAAGAAAGAAAGAAAGAAAGAAAGAAAGAAAGAAAGAAAGAGAGAAAGAAAGAAAGAAAGAAAGAAAGAAAGAAAGAAAGAAAGAAAGAAAGAGAGAAAGAAAGAAAGAAAGAAAGCAATAGAGCAATGCAATTCTTCTTATGAAAAGAGTCGATAATGTCGATAGTGGGTGGTGTTGTCTGGGGTGAATCGAAACGGAACAACCGGGGTCGGTAATATTCATTGGAAAGTTTCCGTAAAAATAGCAAGGGAATAGACCAGATAAAGAATCCTTACCCGACGCTGCTCTCATTTGCATATTATGTTAATCATTATCATTTTTCAAGAGACACAAATTAACTGATATGATATAATAGTTCATGTCTGATTCATATTTAATACGTGGCTATGGTAATTTCTATATGAACATGAGAAACCGCAACAAAAATGAAAAAAATAATTTTAAATCAATGTGATTGGATGAGTTTGTGCTTGATTTGGTGAATTTCAATTCGAATAGATTTTACCCCCACAGTACATTAGGTTACATAAGGCTTATTTATAAATAAGTGATATGTAAAAGCACATAAAGATCTTACAATTCTGACCAGATAACTGCATATGTATACGGTGCTATTAAATAGTGTAAACCGTTCACTGATGGCGGGCCAATCAAAGAGCATAACATCCTCAAAATCACAATATTGACCATAGCGTTCCTCAGCATCAGTGGCCAATGGACTGTACGCGTTATTCACCAATCCGATTTTGAATTCTGTTAGGACAAACAATGATGTTCATGTGGAATACATTTCGCACCCTCGTTAATATTGCTGATATATGTAAATGGTACAGATGACAGCTGTCATTTTAAAACCTTGGTTGCTAAATGTGAAATTATTTGTCGTGAATAACAAGTTGAGCGTTAAAACTTATCTACCAGCTCCCCGTGCATATTTAGGCCGCTTTGACTTGCAAAAAAAGTTCACACAATATGCGTCCATCTGTCCAGACAGACTGAGAAGTGACAGCTGCATATAGATAAGGAATACCAAAAGCTTGCCCACTGTACAATCTTTAAAACCGCTCGACCGTTGCGATATAATCACATTCACATTTAATATACCTGTGCACTGCCAATTAGCACTGCACGTCTTTGTTTTGAGTTAACCTAAATAAAATTTGTGTACACGATCCACGGGCAATGTTTATGACAGGGCTTCTTTAATCTTTGATATATATATATATATATATATATATATATATATATATATATATATATATATATATATATATATATATATATATATATATATATATATATATAAATGAATCATGATAAAGGCGGAGCATATGTTGTATACGCCAGTGATGTTTTCGATAGCCCTGGCCCCAAGATCCTTAATCTGACCTCTTCTTCTGCATTGAGTGTTGGAATGTTAAAGGTAACATATAAACTCTTACTTACAGAAGATTATATGCTAAAACAATGACATGTAGAGCGGCCATTGCCATAAAATCAATTAATTGGCATTATAATGGATGATATTTCTAACATATCGGTGTTATGAAGTGTTCAAATCATCAGGTGCACACACATTAGGTATACGTATATTTCTTATGTACATATGATTGCACACATTTGGGATTTATAGGACTGCATTTTGTGGAAAAAATAAAGTGTGGCAGAATAGACATTGGCAATAAGGTCCCGGGGAAATATTGTCATTTCTGGTGTTGACAAGGGGCTAAATCTATAACAGTAGAACTTTAAATAAGTATCATTTGTAATCACACATATTTGTTGCTGCTTGGTTGCATTGCAATATGGAGCAATACACTCAAGCAAGTCCTGTATATAAAATGTACTTGAGATTAATTTGTAAAACCAAACATTTAGATCTGTACCGTCATTTGCTTTTGAATATTCCCACGGCCCTTTTCACCTAACATGGAATTATATACCACCAGGCCATGGGGTAATATAGTCCTGCAACGAAACTGACCAAGTAATTGACTGACAAGCTAACTAATTAACTAACTGACAGGCTGACCCAACGACTGACTGACTGACTGACTAACTAACTTACGAACTAATTAACTAACTAACCAGCAGACAAACTAATTAACTAACTAACTAACTGACTAACTACCAGCAGACAAACTAATTAACTAACTAACTAACTGACTGACTGGCTGACTAACTAACTAACAAACCAACAAACTAACTAAATAAGAAAGAAACTAACTCACATATTCAAGAAATAAACAAAGATAAAGATAAGGTCAGTAATTTTTCACATGCAATGTAGTATAAAAGGTCATTAATTAGCATGAGTAATCTTGACATAAATGCAAATTTCCATTCATTAATGTTGCGCACGCAGGGCCTTGATGTAAGATGAAACACAAAAATGCTTAAAAGCGCAGTTTATCTTTTTCGCTCCTAAAAGGTTTACTATGAATCAAATACTGTTATCTTTTCAATTACTTTTAAATTATAATTAAGCCGAGAAATAGGTTTATTTCATTACACTTGACTTTTTCTCAGTTCATATCAAGATATTAAATTGAATCAAAGGCG
Organism: Hermodice carunculata; assembly: GCA_964020975.1. Lineage (NCBI taxonomy): Eukaryota > Metazoa > Annelida > Polychaeta > Eunicida > Amphinomidae > Hermodice > Hermodice carunculata. Next base: position 49,803,924 of record OZ026616.1, on the reverse strand, counting down.
TTTCTTTCTCTTTTCTCCCAAAACCGACGAACAAAGAATTTTCGTCCCACGTGGATCTGCAAAGCTTAAAAACACATGACAAATTTACCTTTTTGTCAAATTATATATTAACAGCCAGAGATTTAGTGCCATAATTGTTTTTTTTTTTATGTTATCTGGTGATGCTTTACCAACTGAACCGAAATTAAAATGTGAATACAAAGAATATGGAATGCATTTCTATCTTGCAAGACCGTTTCGTAAAACTTGGCCCTTCGTTCGCCTGACTTATGTGAGGAGGTGCAGGTAATATATCAACAAACTTAAGACAAATCTGGGTAATGCGTAGGCAGAATTATGTAATCATCAATAAAAATCGTATATTCAATTAGCATTGGGTCTCAATAATTTACTACCGTTGAAAAGTTGATTTTGACAAGCATGGTGTATTGGATAAACTACTCTTTACATGCGAACATGTACCACACAAACAGAAAATATTTTTTAAGCATCAGCCAAGCTGAGAACACTGCCAGGAGAATCATTTATAGCATTTTGTGTTCAAGCACTTTTGCATTCAACGCAACGTGTACATGCTGTCAAATCAGTATAATTGCTTACACGTACATTGCATGGATGAGATTGCATAATGTACTGTTCAGAACGCCTTGATTCCATTCAAGACATGAGATTAGCACATATGCCATCTGTATTTTTGAGATTGCTGAGCATCATTCTGATTGAAAATGCATCGACGAAGTGTGGCTTTCCCGATATTAATATCAGATCAAAACTTACATATTCTACATACATGCACACCAATAATAAGTAAATAAATTATATCAAGATGCAAAACCGAAAATAATTAAAATGGAACTCTAAATGCTCATAAATCTTGGAATCTTTAAAGCTGATTGGTTCTCATTTTAGGTTACCGCACTTCCCTGGGAGAATGTGGTCCTCGTGGTGATTATGGCTTGCAAATTGAATAAAAAACAACTCATCCCTTTTAGGCAGCTTAGGTTTTTATCATATTTAAGTAATATTAGGTTCATATACATTAATGGAGATACTCTACAAACACACGCACATACGAGTATTTTCTTATGAAACCATTTCATAGAAAGACCAGCGGACAAAAAAAAAAACTCCGTCATGCATTCCCATTTTTTTCTGTAGGCTAACTATTTCAGAACATTTGTTAAGGGTGGAAGCTGACCGCAAACGGGGCCACAAGACGTAAGCTGCATTATTAAATTCAATTTGCTATTTTAATTGGCCATTACGGGCGTCCAATATTGGATCAAATGAAAGAAGTTCGGCCACTGGTGGCAATATTACGTCTGCACATGAGCATACTGTCACAAATCCTTTTCACAGCATCCTCTTTGACAATAATAGCATCATTTTTACCTAAATTTGAGTTTAAATAAGAATTTTACACCAGGGTCACTTCAATTCATGTGTTCAGCTTTTCCGATATACGTACACATACATTCACAAGGTGAGAATCTGTGCACGACATTCGTCACGCGTACAGCATGTTTTACGTTTAATGGTTCCATGGGTAAAAATGAAGTCACATGAACTTGGAAATTTATCTTCACCTTGAGGCCAATTTCACTCTAAAGAGCCTTGTTAGACATTTGGGACCACGAAACCAAAAGGACGGTATTCCTTCATTTGTGTTGGGGGGGGGGGGGGGGGCTTCAAAGTTGTATAGTTTATGTACCTTTAATCCAGAAAGTTAAATCACTCTGACTTGTGGTCACGGGTTTTCTGTACATTGGCATTGGCAGAAATTGCTGACGGAACAGTAATTGTATAGTTGCCAAATATTTCTAATTTTGAGGTAAATACATCCTCAAAGGATCTATATTCTCTCGGTCTCCCCTATATGTTCTATGGGACATTATGTGACACACCACCATTGACTATTCCTGTTGGTGCCAGAATGTACCCAAGGGAACTCCCATTACTTGGCAGAACGGGTGAGCTCCTTGAGAAACACCCCCGTTTTTACCGCACTCGTGGCTCTCAAATACCCTCTTTCCTGCCCCAATTTCAAACCATGGAACCATCTCCCTGCTATTTTTAGAAACATCGATCACACCCCCCCCCTTTTTTTTTTTTTTTAATTGTTGCTCCCAAAGGCCAAGGCCCCATATTTTTTATCCAAGTTGATTACGCAGAATATAGTTTGTCAATCACAGCTCAAAAATACCCTCCCACCCCCACAATAATTTTCACATTGATCCAGCTCCCACTGGTTTCCAGTTTTGCATCCTATGTGGACCCTAATAGGCATAACTTGAGGTAGTGCACCACCCCATCACTCAAGCACTATTGGATTGCGGTATTGGGTAGACGTTTTATGCTAGACCACCTCCCGTTTTCAGCAATGCAACATAATCGTTACGTAACTAGGATCAAATCTTGGGAGCAATATACCGAGTAAAAGGTGTCCTAAGTACTCACACAAAAGCTTACATCGTGTAATACGGTCTATGCATAAGTTCACCAAGCGGGAAAACCCCGGCAGTTGTTCCTCTGACGTTATCTGCGATGTCATCTTCCTGTCCATTGCATACCGATAATGGGCATAAAGTAGTGACTTTCTATTCCAATACTCAATAAATTGAAAATCATCTTGCTGAATTTGTGTTTGTTACTCGACAATTATATATATTTATATATATATATATATATATATATATATATATATATATATATATATATATATATATATATATATATATATATATATATATATATATATATATATATATAAGAACAAAATTTTAAGGATCCATTATGTCCAAAATATTAAACAGGGAAGCATGAATTTGTAAAATACTCCACAATATTTTATAGCAAAACTATGTGCCATATTAAAACAGTTCAAGTTGATAGTTTTGCAATGCTGGCTTGTTGAATAAAAATAAAAAAGTGAAAATAAAGTCTTATAATTTTGTTCATTTTCTTCTGTAATCCCTTTTAGTACTGTTAAATTGCAATGTGCATTCAGTTACATACATTGAGATTTGGTCGTATTTGTTCTAAATTTCAGGACTTTGCATCAAGAACCAAATTTATTTACAATAAACTTGAGTCAAGAGGATTCAAAGGTGTACTTTTGATCAAATATTTCTACAAATTTTGCTGTAAATATCCCGAGATGGTTAGAAAGTTTGGCTTCAATAATTTTAGAGATTTTAGACTTGCCTGTTTTGCTACTTAATTTCATCTTTTGACACCATTATGTTTAAACGTTCACCTTTCGGACATTTTAGGCTAGCTTGTTTTCTGTTAGGTAAACCCCCAGGGGCTACAGGTAGCAAGAAGCGGCCTACGACAGTTACAAGCTTCCCTAATTGTACTTGATATCTGGTTAATATTTTCATTGCATTCTTTTGACATAAATACAAAAGACTTCCATTCTTTTCTGACTTGCCCTATAATTCTACTGTAAACATCCAAAGATTATTAGAAAGTCTGGCTGCAATAATCTACAGTTTTTAGACTTGTCTGTTTTGCTACTTAACTTTATCTTTTGGCATCTTTCTGTTTTAATATTCACTATCAGACATTTTAGGCTTACATGTTTTCTGTTAGGTAAACCCCCAGGGGCTACAGGTAGCAAGAAGCGGCCTACGACAGTTGCATGTTTGCCTAATTGTACTTAAAATCCTGTTAAGAAAAATTGTTTTGATAGCATGTTTTTGGCATAAATGCTAATGACTTCCATTCTTTTCTGACATGCCTAAATGCACATTTACTCACTATTAAAAAATTACTCAAAATTGACAGTATTTTCTGAAGTGTCACAAACCTGACACATTAAGTTGACACATTGACTCAGGGTTGGCAGTTAAATAGAGCTTAATTGTTTGAGGAGTAGGTGTCATCATGGAGTTTGTTTTACATCTCTGGTACAGGATGTACATTGTTGCAGTCCTTGTTAGGATTTTCCTTGGTTTGTACAGGTGGTCAAGCTGCAACTGTTTATTTTACAATCACTGGGACTGAATATAATGCCCCAGCTTGTTTCCACTTCAGTTAAACATTGGCGGATGGTTTAACTAGGAAAAGCTGTCCAGCTAGAAAGGGTACATTTTGGTTCAGGGGTAAGTCAAATTGTTCTTATCTGAACCTGTACTATGAAAATTTGGTAATTATGGTTTGTTTGACAGGTATTCTTCTTTGATATGAAGCTCTGCATTTACAAGCAAAACTTCACATATTTAGCTAATTCATCAATTGCCACGTTCATATTTATTCATTATTATGTGGGTTGTCTTTGCTGAATATTTAGCTTAGGCAAGGAGCC